>CM076578.1:1002724973-1002995523 GCA_034641835.2 Pinus albicaulis
AGGAGGATTTGGAGTGATGTTCCATTCGTCGGCAGGTATAGTGATGCGACGGTGGAGACGATGATACCGATTGGTGGTAGTCCGACAGGTAGGGGCATAGCTCTAGGTCATCACATCCATGGATGTGTGGGAGCCTCTAGCATTGAGCAGTGGACTGCCGGTGGACATGGAGTTGCATGGTGTACTACCGTAGTGTGTGGGATTGCATTATGGAGTAGGAGTGTCCTACATCACATTGAGAGCTCGCGAAGAGTGACCGATGCCTGGACGCAGTCAGGGCACGAGACGATACTGGGTGGTACGACAGTAGCATGGGGTATCCAGCAGTATACAGGGGTATACCTCAGTGTGCAGTGGCATGGCGAGGAGTACATGGATGATCAGTGGTATGCGAGGGCATACGGTGCTGCACAGCAGGATCTTAGAGCATTTCCGCTAGGGAGACTCATGGACAGGGACACCGAGCTCACCTTTGGGAGTAGCTCACCCAGGATCGATGGGGAGATGGATGTGCGATACTTGGCGGTATCTGTGGAGACTCATACACCTGCCTCTCTTCTACATCACTCACTGGCACATCCAATTTTGTTGTTGTCCTTTGGCACTTTGGGCATGAGCAGCAGGGTACGCGAGGCTCACCCAAGATATTTGGATGACACTCAGCACACTAGGGGAAAGACTTCTCAGCAGTGGCACTGGGTTGGAGTGCTAGTTGACAGCCACAGGTTAGGGGATGAGATGATCCTCTGCAGTGGTGGCACATCAGTCATTGTTGGGCCTACGCTTGGGGAGCAGGTCATGAGGGAGACATGCATCATTTTTCCCTCAAGGCATGTTGAGATCATGCATGAGCAGAGGATACTGGGTTCAGCAGAGGTAGCATCCCGGCATACGTCTGGACTCCAGACATTGTATCTACACTTCATCGAGAGGGTGGATGGCATATTCAGTGCAGATGAGGTGGCAGAGGTAAAACAGGGGGGCATTCCTTCTTCTATCCATGGGGAATACAGGAACCCCGGATTGGCATTGGGATCCAGGTGGGATCACCTATCGTTTCCCAGTCAGGTCGGCTGACTATGTCTTGGAGAGTACAGTTGGCCTAGCAGTAGAGCATGTGCAGTTTCGGTCAGCTCCAGTGGCCAACCAGTTTATGGGCAGACTCCCTAGGTTGTCTTGGCATGACATTCATACACGGGATCACGAGGTGGTCAGCACACCTTGGCAAGAGCTTGTCGGAGGAGGTGGCATTGGCAGGCCACCAGATGGCACCTTGTATGGGGCCAAGGATTCTTCACCTTTGTGTGGGGCATAGAGGACGCAGCGGAGCCGAGCAGTGGTGGTAACACTACTGACACATAGGGAGATTCACTTCTCGGACCCCTTGAGGAGGATTTGGAGTGATGTTCCATTCGTTAGCAGGTATAGTGATGTGACGGTGGAGACGATGATACCGATTGGTGGTAGTTCGACAGGTAGGGGCATAACTCTAGGTCATCACATCCAGGGATGTGTGGGAGCCTCTAGCATTGAGAAATGGGCTGCCGGTGGACATGGAGTTGCATGGTGTACTACCGTAGTGTGTGGGATTGCATTGTGGAGTAGGAGTGTCCTACATCACATTGAGAGCTCGCGAAGAGTGACCGATGCCTGGACGCAGTCAGGGCACGAGACGGTACTGGGTGGTACGACAGTCGCATGGGGTATCCAACAGTATACAGGGGTATACCTCAGTGTGAAATGGCATGGCGAGGAGTACATGGATGATCGGTGGTATGCGAGGGCATACGGTGCTGCACAGCAGGATCTTAGCGCATTGCCGCTAGGGAGACTCATGGACAGGGACACCGAGCTCACCTTTGGGAGTAGTTCACCCAAGATCGATGGGGAGATGGATGAGCGATACTTGGCGGTATCTGTGGAGACTCATACACCTGCCTCTCTTCTACATCACTCACTGGCACATCCGATTTTGTTGTTGTCCTTTGGCACTTTGGGCATGAGCAGCGGGGTAAGCGAGGCTCACCCAAGATATTTGGATGACACTCAGCACACTAGGGGAAAGACTTCTCAGCAGTGGCACTGGGTTGGAGCGCTAGTTGACAGCCACAGGTTAGGGGATGAGATGATCCTCTGCAGTGGTGGCACATCAGTCATTGTTGGGCCTACGCTTGGGGAGCAGCTCATGAGGGAGACATGCATCATTTTTCCCTCAGGGCATGTTGAGATCATGCATGAGCAGAGGATACTGGGTTCAGCAGAGGTAGCATCCCGGCATACATCTGGACTCCAGACATTGTATCTACACTTCATCGAGAGGGTGGATGGCATATTCAGTGCAGATGAGGTGGCGGAGGTAAAACAGGAGGGCATTCCTTCTGTATGCCAAGGTGAGGACTCTTCTTCATATGAGTCCATAGGATCAGTTGAGGTCGCTTCTGGGGAGCGAGAGCAATCACGCAGAGATGGAGACAGTAGACCAGAGCTGCATTCCAGTATACAGGGTGAGCAGTCAGGGAACTCTATGGGAGATGCCCTAGGCGATGAGACACTTGTGATGATCCAGTTAGAGCTATATGTGATGGAGCTTGAGTCAGTAGAAAAGGATGCTATGCACATCATGCATGATAGTCCTTTGAGGGAGAGCCAGATGGAGGCTCACATCGAGTTGGTGATGGATATGCGGCTAACCGCGGGGTCAGCCATTGAGGAGGAGTAGTCAGATGCATTGACACTGAGTACAGTGACAGCAGTTGCAGATCCATATCCTCTAGAGATGTTTGAGGTTTATGGGATTGTTATGCAGGGGGCTATTAGACAGCAGGAGCTATTGGATATGGTGGAAAATTCATCTTTTGGCCGACACATTGATGAGATACAGATAGATGTACATACAGTCGGTCGAGTTGCAGTACTTTCAGTGAGTAGTACTCTCCAGGATTACATCGATGGAGCTTGCAGCATATCTTGCCCACTTTGGCCCTTTATAGAGAGAGGGGTTTCCTTCTACAGGCAGCTCTCATTAGCAGACAGGGTAGAGTTGTGGGAGTTGATTATGGGTTGGCGGCAACACTTCAGGCGTGTTCCATATGCCGTTGTTATTGCTACATCGGATTCTTCTTCCAGGATGGACTGGCGGGAGATCATGAGTTGGTACCCTCTAGATGGTACGGTATTCTTCGTAGGGAGCACAGTCGAGCAGGGGCCCTTGGACATAACAAAGGTTATAGATTCCAGCTGGCAGGGCGGCACAAGACATCGTTTCTTTAGCACTCCATCCCGATTTCAAGAGAGCAAGATCAGCATGGGATTGAGTCACAACTTGGATTGGAGAGAGGTGATGAGTTGGTATGCAGTTGGAGGGGTAGCATATGCAGCTACAGGTACAGCGCAGCAGGAGCCCGGGAGCATTGATGCTTGTTGGTGGTCTTCACCTCTTAGAGCATTGGTCATAGCTAGAGGTAGTGCACCGTCTGAGCTGTGGGACTTGTGCGATTATTGGCCACGGTGGCGATGGGGTCCGGGAGGATTATTGGTTGGCTGGTACTGTGAGAGGTCACTTTGGGATCCTGGCATTGAGATATCCCTTCGTATCAGGGTGATGCAGAGGTCAGAGAGGTTTCAGTGGGACCCAGGCACATTTTGCAATATCGGTAGGGAGCATCAGCTAGAGAGGAGGCTTGTTCAAGCGTTGCTTAAGGACAAGCAATTTTTGCCGGGTGAGGATGCCACTTGGGAGAGCGAGCAGATTTTGCAGCATCCATCACTTCAGTTGCTTGAGGGCAAGCAACATTTTGCCGGGGGGGACTGTAATATTCCTAATTAGCGACAGCTAATTGGAATATTCGACTTTGTATTGTTTTGCTGTATGTGGTTTGTAGATAAATAAAAAAAGTGAGTAAAAGGGGGTCTAACTCACTTTAGTGGAATAAAACACCTTCCTAGTAGCACAACGTTGTAACTTAAGGGGGGAACCAAGGGGGGCCACACACCACGTGGAGGAGAGAGAGACTACGTTGGTTTTGGAGGGAAACCAATGCTATCAAAGGTGGAGGAGCCTCCTCATTTGGGGCATTCTTGTTGTTGATGATATTTGAGCTAGACTTTTGTCTTCTTGAGCACGCTGGCTGTTTAGCTTGTCTGCAGCATTGTTTAGTGCGTTGAGTGTCTCCGGTCGGAGATCTCGCCCTTAGCCCCGGGGGACTTCGAGTGCTTGCTCGGGAAAGGTTTTTCCTTCAGTATTTAGCAGATATTTGGTTGGTTGTTTGGCTGAGGCGCTGGGCTTCTCTTGTGACTGCGCAGTCTTTGGGAGAGAGGACGCAATTTTAGTTGGAGGTGTTCCGTTGCAGGGATTTCTGCAGGAGTTCAGTGGATACCCAGTGTGGAGGATCAGTCTTTGTCAGGAGGAGGTTTCCTGAGGAGATTGCGGCACTATTACAACTATTACCATTTGGCATCTGTGCTGAGCCTGGCAGGGGCAGCGTAATTCCTTGAGGAGGGTTTTTGTGGTGTTTTTCGGAGGCTGACCATTTTTGATATGGTTTCTGGGTTTTGCCCGGGGTGGTGAGTACAGGTGATCTGCAGATTTTCAGCTCATTCCGGCAAGGGGATCAGCCCCTAGTTTCAGTTCATTCCAGAAGCAGCAGTTTATGGCAGTTTCCTAGCAGCTGGGACGCAGTTTCTTGTGGCAGCCATTTCCTATATGTCTGAGAGAGTTCTTCACTTTCCTTGAGCAAGAATAGGTGCTATCATTCTGATTATCCATTGTATTTCATTATATTCTCAGATTAATAAAATGGCTTAGCATTCTCGACATTTTTATGTGTATTTGCTTTATGTTCTATTTCTGGCATTTTCCATATTGTCGTATGCTTGTATTGTTGTCTATTTCCCTTTCGAGATATTACACTCCTGTATTGTTTGGAAGTTCTTCATCAAATCTCACATCAATACTTTCTACTATTTTTCGAAGAGTCTTATTGTAGCACCTGTACCATTTACTTTTGGAAGCATATCCTAGAAAAATCCCTTCATCTGCTTTTGCATCAAATTTCCCAAGATTTTCATCATTATTCTTTATATAACACTTGCTTCCAAAAATTCTAAAATGTTTGATTGAAGCTGGCTTTCCATGCCATAGTTCATAGAGAGTCTTGTCACTGCTTGGCCTTAAGTGAGCTTTATTAAGGATATGTACTGCTGTGTGTACTGCTTCTGCCCAGAAGGTTTGAGGAATATTACTCTCTTGCATCATGGCTCTGGCTATTTGCTGTACAGACCTGTTTTGTCTCTCTGCTACTCCATTCTGCTGAGGTGTCCCTGCAATAGTAAATTGTTGCTTTATGCCATGCTCATTGCATAGGTCTGGAAAGTCATAATCAGTGAATTCACCTCCTTTTTCTGATCTGATGCATTTCAGCTTGCATCCTGTCTGATTTTCTGCTAAGGCTTTGAATATTTTGAATTTTTCCAGAGCTTCCGATTTATTCTTGAGAAATGCAACCCATGTCATTCTGGAGAAATCATCAATTATCAGCATGAAGTAGGATTCTCCACTTGGTGTTTTAGTTCTGGCAGGTCCACACAGATCCATGTGCACAAGCTGGAGTGGTCTTCTTGTTGATAACTCATCCTTGGCCTTAAAGGATGTGCAGGCTGTTTACCCAATTGACAAGATTTGCATATGGTATTATAAGGCCTTTTTAGTTATGGCATGTCTCTGACAACTTTCCTCTTGCTTAGTCTGATGATGTGATCAAAGCTGAGATGTCCCAATCTTTTATGCCATAACCATGACTCCTCAATTTTGCTAATATGACATGCTTCATCTTCCTCTTTCACAATGTAAACATTACTCTCTGTTCGAACTCCTTTGAGCAGAGTCTTACCTGTGGTGCTTGATCTGACTTCACAATCTTGTGCTCTAAAAAGAACTTCACAGCCTTTTTCACACATCTGACTAACACTTAGTAAATTTGCTTTCAGCCCATCTACAAATAGGACATCTTGGGCCTTTCCTCTGCCATTGTCTATGCTGACTGAGCCTTTTCCCTTGATCTTACCTGATTTATCATTGCCAAAAGTAACATTGCCAGATTTCTTTTCATCAAGAGTTATAAACTTTCTTTTGTCTCTAGTCATGTGTTTTGAGCAGCCACTGTCCAGGTACCACTGGCTTTTCAGGTCTTGAGCAGTTAGAGCCAAGTCACATTTGTTCTCCTTCTTTATCCATTGGTAGCACCCTTTTGTTTGGTATCTTTTGTGAGATGATAGGCTACATCTTCTGAGAGGACATTTGGAAGGCATATGTCCAACTTGATTGCATATACAACATTTGATCATAGTTTTTGTAGAATTGTGAGTATGAACAAAATTTCTTTGATTCATAAACCTCCTTGAGGTGTTGAACATCAATCTTTGTCCATACTTTCTACATTCAATAATTTTATGGCCAAATTCCTTACAATAAAAACATTAACCATAGAAATTATTTGTATACCTGATGTAAGGTTGTCTTCTCCATTTGTTTGCTTGAGACAAATTCTTCATTGTTTGCATCTTTTGCTGGTTTGAATCACTCCTCCTTGCATGACAGTATGCAGCAATGTGTCCCAGCTTGTGGCAGACATAACGGGTGGCATTTTTCATAGGAGGGAAGAATCTCCTTTGATGGCTTTCAAATTTGACATACTTAGGGGTATATGAATCTTTTTCTGTTGTTTGAGTATTTCTTTCATTCTTTGTTATTAGAGGATTTCTCTGGGTTTTGTCTCCCTCCTTACAAGTTTCTTCTTTTGTAGGAATTATTTGAGCTACGTCATCATCCTTCTTTACTTTTACAAAAATAATCTTTCTGTTTTCCTTTTCTTTGCTTTTACTTGATTCTCTTTCATAGCCTATTCCAGTTTTTATCATAGGAGATCTTTGAGCAACCAGAATTTCATTCAACTTACTAGAGCTTGTTGTTTGAGAAGAATTTATAACCACTTTCCTTTGAGCATTTTCTAATTTCTTCTTGAGACATACTACTTCTTCTTCCAACTTCTCTTGTTCTTGAGTTTTCTCCTTGATTTGCTTAAGTAACATGTCCTCTATCTTCTTGGCTTCTTCAAGTTCTATCTTTAGCTGCATAAGGACTTCTGAATTCTGTTCTTCTCGTACATACTTGAGGAGAATGTCCTTTTGTTTTCTGCATTTCAGCTTGAGTCTATCAATCTCTTCTAGAGCACTTCTTAGCTCCCCCTCAAGGTCGACTTCACCTTCTTCTTCTTCATCTTCTAGCAAGAGACCTTCAAGTTCTTCTATGGCCATCAATAAGAATTCAGAGGTTCCTTCTTCACTTGAAGGTTCATCTGAGTCTTTAGATGCACTGCTGTCTTGTTGAGCATAGAAGGATTTTCTGCTGAACTTCTTTCCTTTCTGCCAGTTTTTTGATGCATTTTTCTCTGTTTCTTGAGCCTGATTCCTTACTTTCTTGTGAGGACACTTAGCAGCATAGTGTCCCACTCTTCCACAGTTAAAGCATTTGAAATGAAGTTTACCTTTGTATTTACCTGAGCCTCTATCCAATTTCTTGACAAAATTTGCCTCTTCTTCATCCGAGCAAGAGCATATGTCTTCCTCTTCTTCTTTCTTCTTTTCTGTTTTAAAGGCTGCCTCCCTCGTACTTGGCTTCTTCTGTGGGAGCCTCATCTCGTATGTTGTTAAATTTCCAAGTAGTTGGTTCATGGTCAAGGTCTCCCAATCAGTTGTTTCTTCTATTGCAGACACCTTGGGATTAAACCTGGATGGAAGAGATCTTAGAATATTTTGCACAATTATACTTTCTGGCATGGTTTCTCCAAGAGCTTTCATATTGTTAACAATTTCTGCAAATTTTAGGAAGAAACTGTCAATGTATTCATCATCATTCATTTTTAAGTTCTCAAACTGGGCTCTATAGACTTGAAGTTTGGCAGTCTTTACTTTCTTGTCTCCTTCATGGATGTTCTCCAAAGTATCCCACATCTCTTTGCGAGTGTCTTTGTGCATTACTTTGATAAACTCTGCTTCACACAATCCATTCAAGATGGCATTCATGGCTTTTGCATTAGCTACAAAATCTTGTTTGGATTCTTTCTCTGAGTCAGTTGCCTTTGGGGCATATCCTAATTCCACAACACCCCAAACTTCTATTCCTAGAGACATTATGTATGTCCTCATCCTGATTTTCCAGAAGGCATAATTTGCACCTGTAAAGAACAGGGCTTTATTGGTTGAGCATCCTTCTTTACTAGCCATCCTGAGAACCTAGAATCTCCTTTCAGTTGTTAAACTGGTACAAAGGAACCCGCTCTGATACCAATTGTTGAATTCTTAGTTGAACTGAGAGGGGGGGGGGGTGAATCAGTTCAATACATACATGAGCTTTTTAAATTTTCATCAGCTTATTTACATCTTACTTTTGTATTCAACCTTAGCATATGAACAGTCTTAATATGTTGCAGCAAGTATTAAATTAATGTGAAATTAAACTTATTATGAGAGCAGTAAAAATTAAGCAGATTTGATAAATCATCTCAGCACACAGGCAACACAGATAGAGACAACAGATATAAGTGGAAACCCATAAAGGGAGAAAACCACATCTTATTATTGTTGTGATGCAAAGTCAAGCTCCAACTCCCTCTCACCATTGTTTTTCTACAGGCACCAACCTACAAGAGGCTCCAACCTCAATTCTGCAAGCTACAACTTGCAAGGAAGCTCCAAATCCCTTCAATTTTTCTGTAGGCACCAGCCTACAGGAGGCTTCAACCTCAGTCAGCTACAACTGACAACTATCAAGCTTCAACTTGATAGGGAAGCTCCAACTTCCTCAATTTATCACAAGAAAGTGTTTGCTGATTTACCTCAGATATCAGCTCTGTTCTGTAGCATCTCTTTCTGCTCCTCTCTTCCTTATCTTCTCTGCCTCAATCTTCTATACTTTTCATTCTCTATTCTTACTCTCTCTAACCTCTCTATTCATATCAAGAAGATATTATTTATAAATATTTCTTGATGACTGTTTGTTTTCCTTTAGGAATTCGAAATGGATGGTCATACTTCTTGGTCTTCTGCCTTCTCATTTATTTTTCAGCTCACTCAGAAAAATGTAACTGTAGGTGCTTATTTTAATATTACAGTGAGATTTTGTTTTCTTCCGGAGACTTGCCAATGCATCACAAACAATAAAAAATCAATTACAATATTTACATTCACATATAATGAAAACTTCATCTCACTCATTCGGCCTCTTGATTCACTACGCTTGTCTTTTCTGTGACTGTGTTTGGATTTTCTGTGATTGTATTTGGATTTTCTGTGACTGTGTTTGGCCCTTTCGGTTTTGATTGATTTCCTGCTTACTGTCGCAGTGTAACTGCCATACCTATGTATCTTCCCTTTTCATACATCACAATTTAACTCTCGGCACGATAAGAATTGATTTTAACATATAGACTGTCGTTTTATATAACATATGTAACTTCTGGCGATGTACTGCTGAGAGATAATTTTAATACATAAAATGCCCTTACGGGCCCACTCGTCGATATTTTCGATGCGATGTATCACTCCTCGACCTCTTCCGATTGCGATTAATCACAATCGCAATTTCCATTTGAATGTACCGATGCTCCGATTCCGATTATTCATTGTTATGACGAAACTTCAAACATATATCAGTCGTGGTTTATAAACCCATCGGATCTGGTCTTTCATCGCAATCGCAAATCTTTTTTAACATGTTCGCTTGCGAACTTTCTCTGATGCGATTGGGTGAGGGTCCCACCATATAGAAATTTGTTTGTTTTAAAACCAAGCGTTAAGACCTTTGGTTCTTTTGATCTCGCGCCAAAGGATATAATACATATGCTTTGGATTATACCTTTGGTCCCTTGTCCACAAAGTGCTCCATATATATATATATATATATAAGCTTTGAGCCTTTTAATATAAAGCACAACATTTGTATCATGCTATATATATATATAAGCTTATGCTTTTGCTTTAATGTAACCTTCAGCTGAGGTAATGATTCTCGGAATTTTCTGTAGAGAGGTCCCACCATATGGTACTTCGTGTATTGTGCGCTGTGCATATACATATACTTTGCTCTTTCTCCGATGCGATTAATCACTGTTCACCTTGAAATGCCGATGCGATTAGGCCGGAACTCAAACCTATCAAGTCACAGTTTATAAGCCCATCGGTTCCGAGCTTCAATCGCAATCGCAACTTTTAGTTGCTTGTGATCCGCTGCTCCTCTTTAACTCCGATGCGATTGACCACTGTTCACTGGAACTCAAAACATATATGAATCATAGTTTATATGCCCATCGGGTCCGAATCTCAATCGCAATCGCAACTTTCTGTTGTGATGTTCCGATGATCCACTTTAACTCTGATGCGATTGACCACTGTTCACCAGAACGCAAATCATATATGAGTCATAGTTTATATGCCCATCGGGTTCGGATCTCAATCGTAATCACAACTTTATGTTGTGATGTTCTGTTGCCTTTATATTCTCTGATGCGATTCATAAGGGTCCCACCTTATATTACTTCATTTCTTTCTATCATAAAGCGCTCCACTTATATAAATTAATATATATGCTTTGGAACTTTAGTCGTTTAATCTTGCACAATATATGTGATGCGCTACATATATATAAGCTTTCGCTTCTGCCTAGGTTGCAATTCCTGGAATAAGGTTTATATATATATACTTTTCCGCTTGGGTTAAGATTCCCATAATTGAGTTTATGTATCCTCCGGCTGGGTAATGATTCTCGGAATATTATGTTTAGTGTATCTACCCGTCAGTAGTGATTTTTAATAACAACTTTACCGCCTTTCCTTTCGCGATAACGACTCGCGTCGCTTGCGTTCGTTTTCATTCCCGCGCGTGTTGTCGATTCTCAGCTGTTTGAATGTTATATTTCGACATTCTCTTCCGCCTGTCTCTTTTGCTTCCTTTGTTCGCTTCTTTGCTGCCTCTGCTACTTGTTTGCTGCCTCTACCTCTCTGCTACTTTGCTTCTCTCTTTGTTTCATCTGCTCCTTGACTGATGCTACTCCTTAATTATCCTTTTGCTGCCTCTGCTTCTTTAAATGACCCTGTCTCTGCTGCTTGACCCTCTCTACATCTTGCTGCTATGCTACTTTCTTTGCCTTGTTGTTGCCTCAGCCATCTCCTTTGCCATCAATGGCAACATTTCCAACATGCATGAATATATATATATAAATGTTGGGGTATTGAAGGGTCGAGGATCTGAAAGGTCGCACGAAATTGAAACTTAAACAAGTGAATCATTACAAATTGGGGCACAAAGGTCTACTTAAAACTTAACATGACTGCTATGTCCTTGGCAACGACACGATCCTCACTAGATCAGGAACTACACTAACAAGTTCTAAGGTGCCAGGGAATTAAAGAGCTCTTGTGATAGAATGAACAATATAAATGAATTGGGAATTGGCCCATTTATAGAATCCCATACGTGTAAGGGCATTAAAGGCACATTAAATTCCCGCTCGTGAGAAGACTTGTGACAAGTGCTAAGGCGATGGGCTAGGAATATGCGTTACATTGAGGGATTACACCATGTTATACAATGCAAAAGCGACGTGCTAAGCATCTTTCGGGAAGTGCAGAAGTTTGGTTATTTTCACATTTCTCGCTTAGGATATAAGAAGGAGATTTGATAATCCCTATCATAGATATGTTTATCACTTGAAAAACAAAAGAGGGGGGCTCCACATTTTGATATATGTCGAAAAAATTGGGGTTGTTGTAGCTGCTACAACAATTGACGATTCATCGATAGGATATCTTTTTTTATTTGGTTTAGCCCTTATTTATGGTAGAGCCCAATCATTACGAAAGTATTGATTAAAATCCATATGTACCACTAGTTCAGTTGTTTAGCCTTTATTAGAAGTATAGTCTCTCTGTTAACTCTTCTTGGTCTTAATTTGTAATACATCAATAGAGATATGAGCCAAACACCAAAAGTTTTGATAGGGGGTGAAGATAATATGCACACGGGTTTAAAATGTTCAGAATTATATACAAGTCTTTGATGTTGCTATGCTTCCAGTGAGCGTCCATAGCCTTGAAAAATTCACTCAAGAAATTACAAGCATTTCTCCGCTGCCAGCGAGCGTCCATAGCCTTAACGAAGTTACTTGTATCACTTCTTTTTGTAGGAAGCCTTTCTCATGCCTTTTCCATTTTATTTATTTTCTTTTGTATGTAATTTTTCATTATTTTATACATTTTTTACCAGGGTGAACAGGGATCCCAACTTATTTTACTATCAGAGAGGTTGCTCCTTTTGTTTCAAAGACTTTAAGATTTTTTGAAATGGGTTTTCTCACAATTTACAATTTTATCTCCATTCCTTCTGTTGATCACAATTCATTTCCTATAAAATTTCACAGGCATTCTGGCTCAAAGCTTTCAAATTTCCCCTTGCAGCCTTGGAAATTCGTTTTTGTGTCTATCGTGGCCATTTCCCGCCTCCAAAACTCCTTATAAAAGGCTGAAAATCCATACTCAAAATATGTCACGCCTAGCCCCTTTTGGCCAAGCCCCTGCACCTTTTCCTCCACGTGACCCGCACCCGAGACCAAGCGTTTAAGCCCCGGGCGCTATATCGCAATCGGAGCCGTCGGGCGGCGTTTCCCTTTGTAACACTGGAGAATTCCGATGCGATTGGTTTTTAATAACAAGTCCCGCGATGCATTCTTCACCATAGATCCTTTATCCCGATTCGACGGTTGAGCGCAAATCGCACTCCCGCTCCCAATCGCAATTGCAACTTTCGTTTCGTTACCCCTTTGTTCCCCTGCGATTGCGATTTCTCGATTACAGTCTCCGCCGTCGATCTATGATATAATCTAACGGCCACTGCTCAATCACTCCCTCGCCCCCGATCGCAATCGCACTCTCCAATCGCTAACACCTTTTGCCCTTTGCGATTGCGATCCCCCGATACAATCTCCTCCGTTGATTCCCCCCGTTCATCCAACGGTCCGACTCTAATCGCTCCATCGCAATCGCGGCGTTCAATCACATCCCCTCTTCCGTGCCCCTCGATTGCGATTGTCCCGATCCGATCCCAACCGTCCGTTTGATCCATGATCCGACGGCCATCGCACTTCCCGCCTCATCGCAATCGGAACCTTTGTAATGTGTCACACTCGTTTCCCTCCGATTGCGATTGCCCGACTAAATCGCAGCCGTCCATTCGTCCGAAGATCAATGGCCCAGATCTTATCGCATCGCAAATTATAAAATGTGCATCCCTCTCGTCCATTGCGATTGCGATTGCCTGACTTAATCTTGACCGTCCGTTGGATCTAACGATCTGATGGCTCAGATCTAATCACCCTCCACCATGCTGGGTCCCACCGCATATGATCGCGATTCATTGTGTTTTCACCGCATTCCTTTGTATTTCCGTCATAACCAAAGTTTTGTGTTTTACATTAAAATCCTTTGTTTCATAATTATTCCACCCGTTGCTCATATATCATTCCGTTGTTCGATCTCCGTCGTTGATTTTCATCCCCAAACCATGATCGAATGGTCCATAAGCATGTTTTGGTCAAACCCCATTAGTTCGCTGTTTACACCATACCAAAAGCATTTCTCATCGTCATTTCGTGTAAAACCACCATTTCACCACCGCTGCGTAGCCATTCTGCCCGTCCTTCGTAACCATCCACCTCCTCCGTGCATGGATTTCTTAATACAATTGCGTGTTTTTCAGGGTGCAGGCGTTAAACGCCACCATGATTCACAGTCGCTGTTACAGCGACACAGAGCACGAGAGCACAGGAAAGGGCCATTTTCAGAGGTGAAATCATGGTGAAAGGTCCAGAATGGTATGCCGACAAGACTTTCATTAAAGGAACATAGTTTAAACTCTGTACAATCCTCCCCAGAGCTACTAAAGCACAGATTTCACAGTCTGAAGCTGCCAAAAGAATTTGTTTTGAAGTATGGTCGACCTTTGTATCATTATTTCACTTTCTTATTCATTTACCAAAAATTACTACAGAGTACTGCAGCCAGGTATAGCAGAGACATACCTGAAGTAAATGGAAGCTTGACGAAGACCATTCTTTCCTCCAGAGAGTACCGGAGATCAATGCGCTGAGTTTAAACAGAATGGGCTTCGACCCTTTTCTCTTATGAGTTTTAATTCTTCATTTAGTTGTCCACCTACCACCTCTGCTCCTTTTTCAGCTATATAAACCCAGAAGAAACACTTTGTAGAGGTTCCAGATTTTTATCAGAAAATTATGCAGTGAAAGGATTTTTGCGTACATTTTGTAAATTTCTTGTATGAAGGCTCAGAGCCCATAGGGTCTCAGTGAGGAGGAGTTCTATCTGTCAAAGAGGATTCTGGTCTTTGGTATTTCTCAGTCTATAACTCTCTTTATTGTGTTATACTAATAGAACATTTCATTTCATCCATCTTTCTTGTATCATGTTTTTGAATGCGAGTGGCTCACTAATCTTTGGTATGGATTCATCCTAGTTGATGCCCATGCTCGGATCAGTCAAGTGCTTTAAATATGGCTCATGCATGATATTCTGTTCCATTGTTCATCTTCACCATAGTTCTGCTATATTAGTTACTTTGGGAGGGTGCTTTTAAAATGCTATTATCATGTATGGATTCTTAGATTGGTAAGCCCATGCATGGTGGTATTGTATATTTGGGTATCAGCTCCATGATAACTATTATCTTCTCAATATTTCTTTCACTACATGCACCTACTGATAATTTATGTCTGTGAAGTATTTCTGAATTGGCCCGCTTTGCAGTAAACTGTCTCTGAATTGTCTGTTGCTTTTTGTATGAGAGTTCTACATCTTGCCTCTGCAGTATCCCTTTTCCTGTGTCAGTTTCTGAGGGTTTGGTCCCATTATATTTTATTTCCCTGTTTATAGGAGATATCATGTGAGCTGAAGCTGACAACTTCACACATTATATTATATTCTCCTTGCTATGCTAAGATGTCCTAGGCATTGGTCTATCGCAACTCTAGGCTGTCTCTAGGAGCGACAACATTTTTCTGGCGCCGTTGCCGGGGACGAAGTTAAGAAAATCAGAATCCCTGGGCCTCGACAAAATTTTATTCACTCTTCAAGGAGGTGAGTATGGAGAGGTGAAGAGTTGTAAATCCCTCACCTTGGTGACTCCACATTTGTTTACTTGATAAATCCATTTGCAGTTCTGGCTCCTCGTAAGCCACACCTGAGGTCAGATTCATCTAAGTCGAAGACACCTTCAGCGTCCGACCTTGACCAGATTATACATAGAAGAAATTGGAGGGAAAGAAAATCAGCCCGTTTTGAAATTCCTGAAGTGTCTATAGAAGACTTTCCGTCTGCTTCTTCTCAAGAAGCTCAAGTGCCAAATCCCAACTCCACTGTGGGAGATACTGATCGGTATTACTCAGATAGTCCACCCCGAGAGGGTATCAGAAATAAAAACAGTCTTCATCCTACTCCCGAGGTCGAAGAGGTCAAGGAAGTAACCGAAGTGTCTGCTGTTAACAGACCTTTGTTCCCCTCAACCCCTCAAGCTGCAGTTGAGTATATTCCTATTATTATTCATACTCCACTTCCTCCTCAAACTATTGCACTACCTCCACCTCCTCCAATGACTAACGTTCCAGCGTTCTTGATGAACAAATATGCTCCCTTGGCATTACCCCAAGTGTTGAATGATATGCCTCAAGATTATCTGAAGATATTGCCCAGATTGAATGGAGAAAATGAGATTGATGCTCAAAAGCATCTTGAGAATTTCTGCTCCTTTGCAAAGAACTTTAATGTCGAACATTTGGATGTGGTCTTAAGACTGTTTGTGCAATCCCTAGATGGTGAAGCTCGAAAATGGTTTAAGAAATTGGTTGGCCGTTCTATTACCACTTGGGATAATATGGAAGATACTTTCCTCAAGAAATGGGGAGAGAAGAAAGATCATGGAAACTGTCTCATTGAGTTCAATACACTAAAGAAAAGACACAATGAAGGAGTGTTAGAATTTATCAAGAGATTTAATAAATTGTATTTGAGTCTCCCTGCTGATATGAAACCCCACCAAACTGCTGCTAAATTTGTTTTTGTAGCAGCCTTTGACTCAGAATTTGGTTTCTCTCTCAAAGAAAGAAAGCCTGCTACCCTGGATGATGCGCAGGCAGATGTGCTAGAGTTAGAAGCAAACTTTGCTTCCACAGGTAAATCAAAAGGAAAAGCCGAGCAAGATGCTAGGAGAAGGAGCAAAGAAGAGGTGTCTACTTCTAATCAAGATAGAGACTCAGACAAAATGGAAGAAATGAGAAAATTAATTAAGAAAATGGTCAAGCCTGAATTGGAGGCCAAGAATTCAGCCTTTAGAAATTTCCAGAATGCTCCAAACAGAGGATACAATCCTCAATATAGGAAACCACCCTTGCAAATATTGCTAAGGGAAGAAAATGAACAACAGGATCAAGTGCCACACCCATTGTACCTGGAAGGTCCAGTGGACGACTCTACTGAAGATGCTGCCTATAGACTGGAGGATGCAAATCTTGCCTTTTCAAATAGTGATGGAGAAGAATGCCCCTTGCAAGGGAATGATGAAGCTGGGTGCTCATTGCAAGAAGAAGAAAATACCAGAGATACATATGAAGCAGAATTCGATCGTTATTGTAAACAATTTGATGATTTCATGCAAGCACATTTCAATAGAAGATATGATCTCAGATCTTCTAGGAAGAGGACTCATACCCAAGAGCAAGAAGAAGAGATTCCCCAAAAGGAAGCACCTGCTCAGGAGGAGTCAACAAAGCAGAAAGACACAGACAAAGGTAAGGGACCTTAACAAACCTTTGCAGTCTAATGATAAAATTCCTTCTTCTTCAAAAGTAGTCTTTCCTCCTAATACCAAGTCCGTGTCAAAAGAATTCAAGCCCCCAGTTGAAAACAAAGAATCACAAGAGGTTGTGATAGAAAAGTCCCCCCTTGCTTTCAGTCTGCAAAAGGAACTTGAAAAGGTCAAAATCCCAGTCCCCTTGACTGAACTGTTGAAACAGCCAGCATATCAATCTCAAGTCACCTCTTTCATGCTCCCTCTAGAAGCACCAATCATCCCAGATAGCCTCAACCTTCAAGAAGAGGGACCCATGGTAGTTTTTGGCCCACATGTCGAGGAGATAGATCCCTCTACTCCTCCCTTCTATGTATCTCTAGTAATCCACGACCTGCTATTACATAACTATATGTTAGATTCTGGAGCTTCCCATAATCTTATGCCTCTGTCAGTCATGGAACAACTAGGTTTACAAATCACACATCCATATAAAGACCTCTACTCATTTGATTCCAAAAGAGTTAAATGCTTGGAGATGATCAAGGATTTGGTGGTCAATTTGGCCCAAATCCCAGCAAAAAGTGTGGTAATGGACATAGTGGTAGCTGACATTCAAGCTCGTTTTGGTATGTTGTTGTCAAGGTCCTGGGGAACAAAAATTGGTGGATCAATTAAAATGGATTTAACATATGCCACTATCCCAGTTTTTGGTGGCCAAGAGAGGAGACTATACAGGGAGACTAGATTTGTCAAGATGGTGACAAAGGCTGACAATTCTGTGAATTCACCAGTCTACAGTAAAGAAGGAGATTTTTCATGCTTGATGCTAGAAGAAGATCAAGATTATGCTCATGAACCATCCTTCTGCCAGATCAAGAGTGAGCAGCCCTCAGAGAACATGGAAGCAGGAATATGGACACTACATTTTGATGGAGCAAATGCTAAAGAAGGTAATGGAGCTGGAGTGCTACTGATTTCTCCTATAGGCAGATGGGTGTCCTTATCCTTCAAACTAGAATATGAAGCCACCAATAATGTGGCTGAATATGAAGCACTCCTGTTAGGATTGCAAACAACCAAGAGCATGAATATGCAAAGTTTAAAGGTTCTGGGAGACTCAGAACTAGTAGTCAGACAAGTCAAGAATCAGTGCCAGACCAAACATCCTAGGCTAAGGGCTTATAGGAATGAAGTTTGGGACATGGTAGAGAATTTCTTCCTGGCATTCGATATCCAGGTCATGCCTCGAGAACAGAATAGGATGGCTGATTCCCTTGCGATGGTTGCTAGTACATTTCGTCCACCTCAGAACCCTCTTTTAAGATATGAAGTTGAGGTGCGTTATCGGCCTTCAATCCCAGATAACATCAAACACTGGCAGGTATTTGAAAATGAAGAACATATGAAGAGATTCCTGGAAACAGTGGGGGAATTCTCCAATATGGAGATTGATGATGTAGAAGAGGCTGAGTCTGAAGATACTCCAAAAAGAGATTGGGAAGAGAAAGTGGCAGGAAGCAAAGTGTTGCAGCTAAAGGGAAATATCATACCTAGAGGGCTGGTGCCTCTAGAAAGATTATTTGACAAGAATGATGTCTCATTGCAGCCCAACAAAGTGGTAGAAGAAAATCAGGTTTAAGACCTGAATTTGGGTACTGAGGCTGACCCCAAAATTGTCAAATTGTCCAAGGAAATCCATGAAAAATATAAAAAGTTATATCAGAAATAATTTCAGTCTTACAAAGATGTGTTTGCATGGTCCTATCAGGATTTGAAAACGTTCGATATCAATATTATGCAACACAAAATTCCACTGAAGGTAGAAGCAAAGCCCTATAAGCAGAAGCTTAGACAAATCAATCCCTTGCTGCTGCCTTCTATTGAGAAAGAAATTAAGAAGCTGCTTAAGGCCAAAATAATTGTACCATTGAGGTACTCTGAATGGGTGGCAAACCTTGTCCCCGTGCGCAAGAAGAATGGAGAAATAAGGTTGTGTGGATTTCAAAAATTTAAATAGAGCATCCTTAAAGGATAATTATCCACTTCAAAAAATGGATCACATCCTGCAGAAGGTAGTTGGATCTTCCAGGATTTCAATGATGGATGGATTCTCTGGTTATAACCAGGTGGCTGTACTTCCAGAGGATCAAAAGAAGACTGCTTTCACCACACCGTGGGGTACATTTATGTATGCCAGAATGCCTTTTGGATTGATTAATGCAGGGGCCACTTTTCAGAGGGCAATGGATATTGCTTTTGTTGGGGAGCAAGACAAGTTCTTGGTAGTCTACCTCGACGATATCACTGTATTTTCCAAGAACGATGCTGAGCACATAGAACATCTACGGAAAATTTTTGAGAAATGCAGAAGGTATGGTCTCTCTCTAAATCATCAAAAGTCTTTATTTTCATTAGAAGAGGGAAAGATTTTGGGCCATGTTGTGACTAAAGATGGGGTGAAGATAGATCCTAAGAGGGTAGAGGTTATAAACAGTATTTCTTTTCCCAGAAATAAGAAAGAGGTACAAGTATTCCTTGGGCGCATAAATATCTTGAGAAGGTTTATCCGTCACTATGCTGAGATAGTTAGGCATATAACAGATATGCTAAAGAAAGATAATGAGGTAAAGTGGTCACAAGAATCACGGGAGGCATTTACCAGGGTAAAGAATGATTTTGCAGAAGCCCCTGTGCTGGCCGAACCAGATTATGATAAACCTTTCATGATTTTTTCTTTTGCATCACCTCATACAATAGCAGGAGTTTTATTGCATAAAAATGTGGAGGGTTATGAGCAGCCTATTGCCTTTTTCGGTCAGGTGCTCCGTGATGCAGAATTAAAATACAAATATTGGAAAAGCAAGCATACGCTTTAGTGAAATCCCTCAAAGATTTCCACGTATATATCTTACAGTCCCACATTACTGCATTTGTACCTGCAGCTGCTGTAAAAGACATCCTTATTCAGGGGGATAGTGAAGGAAAAAGGGGTAAGTGGATTGCTAAAATATAGGAGTATGACTTAGACATCCACCCTACTAAGCTGATCAAAGGACAGGGACTTGCCAAAATGTTATTAGAATCAAAATATCAAGCCCTGGGCATTAATCTGTCCATTATAGCAAGTGAAGAGTCTGAGGAGAAAGAAGAACGACATTGAATTGGGGTAGCTACTCCAGAAACACATCTAAAGTACCTCACCAGTCAGTGGTACAAAGAGATAGTAGAATATCTCCTTATGCTCAGCTGCCCTCCAAGCTGTGACAAAACTAAATACAGAGCGCTGAGGCTAAAATCACAGAAGTACATAGTTGCCAATGGCCGGTTATACTGGCGAGATCCCTCAGGCATCTTACTCCTGTGTCTCACAGAGGATGAAGCCGAGAGTATTATTGCAGAATTCCATGAAGGGATTTGTGGAGGTCACTACAGCTGGAGGGCTACAGCTCATAAAATTATGAGAGCTGGCTTTTATTGGCCAAAGATTTTTAGAGATGTTTTTTCCATAGTAAGAGCATGTGATAAATGTCAGAAATTTGCTGAGAGACATAAATCAGCACCATTTCCCCTGATTCAAGTACATGTGGATTAACCATTCAAACAATGGGGTATTGATTTTATAGGTGAGATACATCCTGTTAGTGTCAGCCTTTGCAGCTTTCCTTCAGTGATCAAACATGCTCTTACAAAGTGATCTTAAAGTGTCAAGGTCAATTTTTTTCATTTTTGTTGAGCCGCTGTAAATTTGGTCATCAGTATTGTGGTTCATAGCTTGTTTTCACTTTTTCAAAGTTATTCAACAATGTCCATACCATTCAGCTGGAGTGTACCATCATTCAGAGGGTTGTTGTCATCACTACTGGTGTCAAGTTCCATTGGGTCATTTGCCTTTTTCAAAGCTTGTGCTTGTAATGTCCACTTTCTCCTAGGCTTGAGGTAATTTCTCTTGATGGCCGGAATCATTAGAAAACTTTTATCCTGATACCATACACCTCCCCTATCACGACACAAAAATTATTAAACACTCCTCCATCACTGAGATTCCCCAAATCATTTTGGCAGTCAAACCCTAGTTTCTTGCCACAACTTGTAATTTTCTAGGCTAGGTCAGAGCTGTCTTTTTGGACCCTCTTTCCTCACTCAATCTCTGAGATTTACTCCCTCTGCTTCCCAACATCCCTCCCTGACTTCCCAAAATTTCCCCAAGAATTTAGAAGCCCCTTATCCCCTTCATTTCGCTTCATTTCGACAAAATCCCTTGTTTCACACATCGGGATAAGTTTCACTCAAATGATGTTTTAGAGAAATAAAAGATGAATTTTGGAAAACTGAGAGAGGTTTTTGTACAAAACATGCCAAGGAAAAAAAACCTCCTTCACTTTTTACACAAGTAATTTGTTTTTGGAGAAATGTCAAGAATACCGTTTCCTCAGGAGAATTGATGCACCTGCAGAAAGTAGTGTTGGGAGATTTGATTTTTGACAGGGTAAATGAACTCCAAATTGAAAAATTCCACTTGGGTTGGAAATTAGACTCCAAGAGCTTTCCAACGAGCTATCACACGCCCACTTTGGACACCGGGAAGGCCTCCAAAAACCTCCTGAAAAATGCACTATGTAGTGCACTACGCATAGAAAAGTGCGCGCTACGCATTGGGCCAAAACTCAAAATTTTTGTCATTTCTTTACCAAAAATAAAATTGATTCAGTCCCCTTTGTTCCAAGTAAGTTTATGTGTGTTTTAATTGCTATTTTTCAAGGTTTGGTGTAGTTTGAAAATCGTATATGAGAGTTGAATGTCAAAAACCAACTCTATCTTGTTGAAGAAATGCCTCTCCATGGTTTTTGAATTGGTGTTTTAAAATAGTTTTGGTGTCACTTCCCACCTTGTTTTTCCATCTTCCATGATCTCATTATTATAGTCTATTTTCCTAATCCCCTTACATCCTAAGTGACTTATTCCTAAACCCCTTTTTCCTATCCCCAAGTCACTTCATTCCCTATCATTCCCATTTCCCCATCTCATTTGTAAAGTCCTCAAACCCCAAGTTCCCAAACAATAAAGTGAGTGTCCTTGCACTTTAAATCTCACTTGAGTACAATCCATTGTTCCCATTGCCTTATTTCCCACACTCCCTTCCTACTTAGCATATTTTGGCATTGAGACCAAGACACTAAACTTTTCATATTCACCTCGGGCAACATAGACGAAGAAGGCATTGAGGAGGCGTGAAAAGGCATAATCTTGGCCGAAACTTCTTTCAATGAGCATGATACTTGATGATGTACCCTCAGTCCAAATTTCAGCAAATTTTGAGAAGTTTTTGTCATTTTGGAAAATTTTGGTCTCAAAACAGGTTTTTCAGCCCAACGCGTAGCGCGTCGACGCGCTCGCTTATGATTGGGACACTTGCTGGAGGAAAAATTTATATTTTTGGATTTGTCATGGTAATTTATGCATGCTCCAGTAGGACCAAAGCATTTCACCAAGTTCTGGATGATCAAAGGGGCCAAAACACCATGAAAATCACCGTTCTGCCACCTTTTGCATCAACAGGAACTACTTGTGGGAGAATGGAGTTTTTGAGGGGCAAATGAGCTCCAAATTGGGAAATTCCACTTGGGTTGGATAGCCAACATCCAGGGCTTTCTAACAAGCTATCATGAGCTTGATTTTAATTCCGGGAAGTGCCCCAAAAGCAGGATGAAAAGTGCGCTACACATAGAGCTCAGGCGCGCTACGCATAGAGATTTTTGGTCCATTTTTCATCTTCCAGCTCAGGATTTCGGCCAGTTGGACCAGTTTTGCTTGTGGATGTAATTTTTGAGTTATCTTGATGTAATTTTGAGTTATCTTGATGTATCTATGGTTGGTATGTAATCTGGACTTACTAACCTAGTTCTAGTTTATCTAACCTGGTGTGCAAAATCATGAAAGAACCGGCTTTCCTTCCTTTAGAGTGCAAGCGTTTGGTCACTTATTTAGCTCTGTTGAATTAGTTGAAACCTGCAATATGGTGTAATTGGTCCCAGAGGCTGAAAGGTTAGTATGGTCTATATGATGTATCAATTATTTCTGTGTTGATCGTAGACCTTGGGAAACTTTTGCACACTATTGTAAATATTTTTCATATTTTGGCTAAGGAAAGATCAGAGGTTTTGCAGCACCTGTTGGGATTCTTGTAGCTTTCAGTTCTTAATGGTGTTTTCTCTCAGTTTATTGTAAGTTATTTCATGTTTAATGTATGCCATCCCTTCTTATGCTTCTGAAACTAAAATGAATGAGTAGATGAGGTTGAATCCATTGTTTACAGTGCTCTGCCTTTGAATTCGTTTAGTTTTACATGTTTTCACCTGTTTGGAGAGGATCCAAGTTCTCCTCGCTTTCAAATTTCCTTGTCGTTTCCGATCCATCCATAACTGACCGGTAAAAGCATCAAGATCATCGCCACCTCGCCCAACCTCGACCCTCGGTAGCATCCGTCATCCTCTAATTCAAAATTGTTTTCCCATATTTTCAACAAAAACCCAAAAAATCAAAATCAAACTTTCCTATCTCTTTACTAGCCTAAAATCAGTACCAATTATAAGTCATCTCGCACCCTATTGCTCAATTTATCGAGATAGACCCGAAGAGAGCCCTCTCCTGTCCTCGTAGGGCTAGCTACGAGGCTGAGCGTGGTTTGATGTAGCCTTGAGTTTTACCTTATTTCAGCCTAAGGTAGATTTGAGCGCTAACACATCCTCCATCGAGTGGACAACATAAATGGATATTAACAGCCAAAGATTATTTCACCAAGTGGGTGGAAGCCATACCTACAAGGAATGCTACAGATACTGTGATCATAAAGTTCATGGAGGAAAACATCATATCTAGGTTTGGCTGTCCTGCTAGGAAAGTGACTGATAATGCACAGGCCTTCAAATATACAAAATTTATGAACTTCTGCCAGCAATATAATATCATACTTAGTCACTCCACAACTTACTATCTACAAGGGAATGGCTTGGCAGAGTCTTCAAATAAAACTTTGGTGAGGGCCTTGAAGAAGACTATCAATGAAAATCAAAAGAATTGGGATTCCCAATTGAAATTTGCTCTGTGGGTTAATAGAATCACCAGCAAGAGAGCAACTGGGAAATCCCCTTATGAATTGGTATATGGACGAGCAGCAGTTTTTCCTGTACAACTAGCCTTACCAGTGGCCCGCTTCATGTAAGAAAGCCAGGAGGAACATGATGATATGATCAGGAGAATCAATCAATTGGTGGAATTAGAAGAAACACGGGGCCAGGTGAATCAGAGGTTAGTAGAATATGAAGAGAAAATGAAACACATTTTTGACCAGCATGCAAAAGACATGAAATTGCAGATTGGTGATTTGGTGCTCAGATGGGATATCCGGAGAGCTGAGAAGGGAAAACATGGTAAATTCGACCCCCTTTGGTTTGGTCATTTCAAAATTGTGGAGCAAAGGGGAAATAATACTTTCAGTTTGGAGAATTTACAGGGCGACTTGCTGGACGCCCCTGTAAACGGTCAATTCCTTAAGCCCTACTTTCAGTTCTGATTCAGGCCGAGGAAGCCTGATGTATTATATTGTATGATAGTTTCCTTTTTGTTTGCTTTGAATGATGTCGGTGTTGTGATGAATTATAAAGTGAAAAATGGAGGTGCTGGAGAGCAGAATCTACATACGTGATGATCACAAGGTATGCGAGTTCTCGACACGTCCAAGCATGAACGTGTCGTCCCCAGATGGAGCTGATGTTGATCACAATTCGTTTCCTATAAAATTTCACAGGCATTCTGGCTCAAAGCTTTCAAATTTCCCCTTGCAGCCTTGGAAAGTCGTTTTTGTGTCTATCGTGGCCATTTCCCGCCTCAAAAACTCCTTATAAAAGGCTGAAAATCCATACTCAAAATATGTCAGGCCTAGCCCCTTTTGGCCAAGCCCCTGCACCTTTTCCTCCACATGACCCACACCCGAGACCAAGCGTTTAAGCCCCGGGCGCTATATCACAATCGGAGCCGTCGAGCGGGCGTTTCCCTTTGTAACACTGGAGAATTCCGATGCGATTGGTTTTTAATAACAAGTCCCGCGACGCATTCTTCACCGTAGATCCTTTATCCCGATCCGACGGTTGAGAGCAAATCACACTCCCGCTCCCAATCGCAATCACAACTTTCGTTGCGTTACCCCTTTGTTACCCTGCGATTGCGATTTCCCGATTACAGTCTTCGCCGTCGATCTATGATATAATCTAATGGCCAGCGCTCAATCGCTCCCTCGCCCTCGATCGCAACCGCACTCTCCAATCGCTAACACCTTATGCCCTTTGCGATTGCGATCCCCTGATACAATATCCGCCGTTGATTCCCCCTGTTGATCCAACAGTTCGACTCTAATCGCTCCATCACAATCGCGGCGTTCAATCACATCCCCTCTTCCGTGCCCCCCGATTGCGATTGTCCCGATCCGATCCCAACCGTCCGTTTGATCCATGATCCGATGGCCATCACACTTCCCACCTCATCGCAATCGGAACCTTTGTAATGTGTCACACTCGTTTCCCTCCGATTGTGATTGCCCAACTAAATCGCAGTCGTCCATTCGTCCGAAGATCAATGGCCCAGATCTTATCGCATCGCAAATTATAAAATGTGCATCCCTCTCGTCCATTGCAATTGCGATTGCCCGACTTAATCTTGACCGTCCGTTGGATCTAACGATCTGATGGCTTAGATCTAATCACCCTCCACCACGCTGGGTCCCACCGCATATGATCGCGATTCATTGCATTTTCACCGCATTCCTTTGTATTTCCGTCATAACCAAAGTTTTGTGTTTTACATTAAAATCCTTTGTTTCATAATTATTCCACCCACTGCTCATATATCATTCCGTTGTTCGATCTCCACCGTTGATTTTCATCCCCAAACCATGATTGAACGGTCCATAAGAGTGTTTTGGTCAAACCCAATTAGTTCGCTGTTTACACCATACCAAAAGCATTTCTCATCGTCATTTCGTGTAAAACCACCATTTCACCACCGCTGCGTAGCCATTCTGCCCGTCCTCTGTAACCATCCACCTCCTCCGTGCATGGATTTCTTAATACAGTTGTGTGTTTTGCAGGGTGCAGGCGTTAAATGCCACCATGATTCACAGTCGCCGTTACAGCGACGCAGAGCCCGAGAGCACAGGAAGGGCCATTTTCAGAGGTGAAATCATGGTGAAAGGTCCAGAATGGTATGCTGACAAGACTTTCATTAAAGGAACATAGTTTAAACTCTGTACAATCCTCCCCAGAGCTATTAAAGCACATATTTCACAGTCCGAAGCTGCCAAAAGCATTTGTTTTGAAGCATGGTCGACCTTTGTATCATTATTTCACTTTCTTGTTCATTCACCAAAAAGTACTACAGAGTACTGCAGCCAGGTACAACAGAGACATACCTGAAGTAAATGGAAGCCTGACAAAGACCATTCTTTCCTCCAGAGAGTACCGGAGATCAATGCGCTGAGTTTAAACAGAATGGGTTTCGGCCCTTTTCTCTTATGAGTTTTAATTCTGCATTTAGTTGTCCACCTACCACCTCTGCTCCGTTTTCAGCTATATAAACCCAGAAGAAACACTTTGTAGAGGTTCCAGATTTTTATCAGAAAATTATGTAGTGAAAGGCTTTTTGCATACATTTTGTAAAGTTCTTGTATGAAGGCTCAGAGCCCATAGGGTCTCAGTGAGGAGGAGTTCTATCTGTCAAAGAGGATTCTGGTCTTTGGTATTTCGCAGTCTGTAACTCTCTTTATTGTGTTATACTAATAGAACATTTCATTTCATCCATCTTTCTTGTATCATTTTTTGGAATGCGAGTGGCTCACTAATCTTTGGTATGGATTCATCCTAGTTGATGCCCATGCTCAGATCAGTCAAGCGCTTTAAACATGGCTCATGCATGATATTTTGTTCCATTGTTCATCTTAACCATAGTTTTGCTATATTAGTTGCTTTGGGAGGGTGCTTTTAAAATAATATTATCATGTATGGATTCTTAGATTGGTAAGCCCATGCATGGTGGTATTGTATATCTGGGTATCAGATCCATGATAACTAATATCTTCTCAATATTTCTTTCACTACATGCACCTACTGATAATTTATGTCTGTGAAGTATTTCTGAATTGGCCCGCTTTGCAGTAAACTGTCTCTGAATTGTCTGTTGCTTTTTGTATGAGAGTTCTACATCTTGCCTCTGCAGTATCCCTTTTCCTGTGTCAGTTTCTGAGGGTTTGGTCCCATTCTATTTTATTTCCCTGTTTATCGGAGATAGCATGTGAGCTGAAGCTGACAACTTCACACATTATATTATATGCTCCTTGCTATGCTAAGATGTCCTAGGCACTGGTTTATCGCAACTCTAGGTTGTCTCTAGGAGCGACAACATCTTCTATAACAAATAGGTTGATATATTCACACACATAATTTATTGATTTGAGACCAATCAAGTCACGAAGATTTTTTTAGGATTTGGGTTTTACCAATTTAGTAGAGTTATCTACAAAACTGACTTCTTATTTTCTGTTTGGATGATACAAACTCATAATATGTTTGGGATTGAACTAATTAATGGAGATATAATGCTAGCCAATTGATGAACAATTGCCACAATCTTATTCACAACATTTGATAGAGCATCATTTATTCATCGGATGGACAAGTTATTATGTACACAACCATTTATTTATGTACAAAAAGTCTGACAATAAAATGTGAAATGAAAAGTAAATTTGGATTAATAACACAAATAAAAAATAATATGTACAAGGTGTATTGAATCCCAATAAGCATACTTTGAAAAACAAAATCCTTTTAAATATAATAATTATAATTATTCCCTTTCGTACCCTCCTATTAAACATTCGTAAATTGTCACTAACATTACTTTGTAATATTTTTACAATGATCATTTTGCAAAATAACTACATCTATGTTCTTATTATTTGAATACACAATCTTTTTATCTAATACTATACCTGGTTTTCTAATTAAAACTACACCTTCTTAGTTACACTTTTTACACAAGGATATATTGGTTTTTTTTACAATGATCATTTTGCAAAATAACTATATCTGTGTTCTTATTAGTTGAATACACAATCTTTTTATCTAATACTATACCTGGTTTTCTAATTAAAACTACACCTTCTTAGTTACACTTTTTACACAAGGATATATTGGTTTTTTTACATTATACACATTATGTATTTCACTAAATGTTTTCTATCTCTCTAACTTGGTGCTATATTAATTTCCATTAACCTGATCGCATATGAGAATTGAACCTAAGTTCAAGAGATACTTATAGTTTTATCAACATGTATTGTGTCCACATCGTACTTGACATACCATGACTTAACTCTTCACTTAGAATATATCTTGCCTTGTAGTATGTTAATTGATGATTCAACCTTATACTGCTTGCAATGTTTATAGTTTCATTGTTATAAGTTAACCTTTCTTATGGCATGATACATAAGGGTTTTTAATTAATCCATATTATATATCATAAGGCTTTTGTAACCGACTCTCATGCGGTATAATTCCTTTTCAATATTTTTAGTATGTTCCTAGAACTTCCACGTGTCATCTTGTCATGTTGACATTGAACCTTGATTAAACAATATGATTGACAATTGAGATTAGCTCTTGTTAGATCTGTGATGTACATTGATTAGGGTTATAATTTGTGAGTTCAATGACTACCTCTTACTGTCAACGTTCACGGTATATTCGTTTCATTGACCTTCAAACAAATCTCCGTTTCCGTTAGCTTTGTGACCGATTTCACTGCAATACTTGACATTCAACCTACATTTGCTAATCAAAGATTCTAGGGTTTACATTTAGCCTCATTCAAGCAGCATTTCTTCGCAGAACCATTTTTCGTATCCAACATTTCAATGTAAAGGTATTTCTTTTGTTCATGGTTTTAATTTATCTCGGTTAACAATATCGTTTTCCTTTCATATACTTCCTTTCTTTGTCATAATTTAAGGAGGTTTGTATTTATATTTCATTTTCAGGAAATGTATTATCTTGGCGTTTTTATTTTTGGCTATGATTTCCTTTGGAATATTTATTCTTCGTTGGTATATGAATGTATATTGACGTTTTTGGTGGCTAATTTGCACTTGTCACCTTACGAATTCACTCAACTATACATTCAAATCCCAATTTTAACTTTTGATGAAGTTTTCTCCTTTTGTTTGCATACATATATCAAAATCTTAGATAATATTTCCTGTTACAGGATTGTGAGTGTTTTCTGGTTATTTCGCCCCTTGGTACTAGGGTTTCTTCTATGCCGAAGTTAATTTTCTAAGCTTCAAGGCCTGGTAAGATTTCTTATTTTGCACATGTTATATTTATAACTCTATTTCTTCATTTATATGCCAATTTGTTGTGTATTTGATTATTTAGGGTTATGGTGGCTAGGTTTCCATAACCGAAACCCTAACTCTACGTAACCTATTAATACAAATTGAAAATGGGTTTTTATCAACCCCTTCCATTTTGGTTTGTATAATAATATTTCACGTTCAGTTTTGTTTTTTTGTTTTTTTTTGTTTTTTTGTTTTGTTTTTTTTTTTTTTTTCATATAAACGAGATTATAATGAGTTTGTTTAACCATCATTAGGGTTTTCCCCCTGCAAGGGTTTTATAAGACTATATATGTAATTATGTTTATAATTCATTCAATCTTCTCTCCTTACTTTCAGCATAAGGATTTTTACAGGGTCTAAAAAATTAGTGTATTTTTATTTTATTACACAAATTATTTTGTGGGTTTTTCTTTTCTAAAATTTAACTAAAAATATAAACACTTCCATTTTCTAATATGTTATAAATTTGTTCTATAGAGAAATTCAATAGTGTGCTTGGTTTAAGATTGACTTCTGGGTAATTTATTTTACAATTCTCCCTTATTTTCTTTTTTCATTTATTATCTCCATCAATAAATATTTAACATAGTCCATATTTTGTTGCAACATATCCACGAGGCTATTTAAATCTTCCTTCCTTCGTGGTTTTGAATTTGGCTCTTCTGCATCTTATAGGACATTCGACTTCCTCTTCTAGGTCGGATGTTCTTGAAACCTTGGATTTCTTATCTACTTGAGCGTGACTACTATGTTTGAGGGAAAGAGACGAGGGTCTTCTGTCATTTATTTACATTTATTGGATTGTTTTCTAGAATTAATTCATATCAGGGAGTTTTTAGTAAAAGTCTTTAAGCCTGTCACGTATTTGGTTAATGGGAAACTTTATCCCACATTTTGAACATTTATTAGTTTTGGTTTATAGTTGGTATGGCCATCTCTTACCATACCTGTATTTCTAGTTGTGACTTCTTTGGTCAATAAACCTTGGTATGCTACTATAATGAATATATATGTGATTCAAATATTTTTGTTTTTGTTATAATATAAATATATCTTGTGGAATTATTTTGTCCATGTTTTGGTACTCTTGTGCAAATATAATTCCCACTTATTTTTACTAAGAGTAGTTATATATATATATATGAAACCTCTATAAGGTTTTTGATATCTAAGGATATTCTCCTATGAGTTTTTGTATACTTGTATCCGTGATTTGCAAAAGTATTTAAATGAACTTTACAGACATTTTGTTTAGTTTTTCTCATAACTTACATCTGGATTTGAATACTGTTAATTCTACAATATAATTTACACTACACTATTATAGTATATTATGGTATATTATTACTGTTTCTTAAATTCTACACTATATGGTTAATTAGATTAGAACAGTCCTCATTTTAATGCAAATATAAATACATTTAAAATTCTAATCAAATCAAAATCTATTCGACAACATATCATTTGTTATTTTCTGTACATAAATCTATATTCCAAGTAATGTTTCTCTTTCAAAATAATTATTTAAACTTTTTGTATAAAGCATTTAGAATATACATGTATGCATGTTTACTACAAGTAGATTTGAGAAAAAAAATGTAAACTCTTTTTACCTCTTATTAATTTTCTTACATAATTTCAAATGTGAATTTTCATACTATTTCATTTCATTAAACATACACATAATAAATGTTTAGGGAAACAACTTGAAAATATGAATCTACAAATTACCACTAGAGCTAACCAACTCCTCCCAACCCTGACACTTTTTCACCAAAAAGAGTCTTGTCGAGCACAAACCTAGAATCTCTTTCTTCTTTTTGCTATATTGTGATCCCTTTTGCTTCTCAACAGTGTCCACTACATGATTTTCTTCTAGCCAACAAAAGACCATATGTATTACCCTCCATAACAACACAAGTGGTAGTTAGTAACTACCTCTACCTCATCCATCAAGTGGCAGGTAGTTACTAGCTCATTTATGAGCTCTACTTCCCACCTTCAAAGACACCATTTTTCCTTTAAGGGAAGTTATGGATCAATCATTCCCATAACCATAAATAATTTAATCATTTAGATTAGATGCCTAGGGCTTATGAATATGGTAATAAATGTCCAACATTAAAATGCAGTCTCATCTCTTCAGTGAAGTGTAGCTGCAACAATAATTTCCAGATTCCTTTATTTAATTAACAACATAATAATTACAAATTCACATTTAATATTTATCAGTAATACAATATTGATAAAATAGTTTTTCAGATATGTTCTCAAAGTTACAGCTACAATCAAACTTAACCATATACAAATTTACATTAAAAACCCAATTCATGGGATATCACGTCCTCCCTCGCTTGAGTTTGACACTGTCCTAGTGATTGCTCTCAAGTTCTAAAATTCATTCAATTTTTTTTTAAATAGAGATGGATATGCTACTTCCAAAAAACATCTGCAACTCCCAACTTGTCTCTTTTGGGTTGAAATGATTCTAATGAACTTTCACTTAAGCCAAGTTTCTATTATGGAGCGTGATTACCCTCCAATTTAGAATACGTAGAGGTTCTTCGAGGAACTCTCCCTTCAATTCTACTTGTACAAATTTCAATCAATTATATGAGCTGAGTCATGTACATATTTATTTAATAAAAGATACATGAAATACATCATGAATTTTTATGTTTGCTGGTTGAGCAAGTTGATAGGCCATTGCTCCAATTCCTTCTAACACCTCAAAGGGTCCAAAGTATCTAGGTAATAACTTGGCACAATTTCCAACTCTAAGTGTGATCTTTTTTGGTTTTAATTTTAGGTATGCATGATCCCAAACTTTGAGTTCCTTTTGAACTATTTTCAAATATGCATAACTCTTTTGATGATCCTAAGCTTCTCTCAAATTTTGCTTTACCTATTTAACTACCTCTTCTGTTCCCTTTAACATATCTGGATCCAACACTAGTCTATCTTCAGGATGATCCCAACTCAAGGGTAATTTACATCATCTTCCATACATCACTTCAAAAGGGATAATTTTCAATGAAGTCTGACATCCAATGTTATAGATATACTCAACTAAGTGGAGATAATCTTCCCAGTTAGTGGGCCTATCCATAACATGCATTCTCACCATATTCTAAGATCTGATTTATCCCTTTTGTTTGACCATCAATTTGAGGATGATAGGTTGTATTAAAATTTATTTTTCTTCTCATGCCCTCAAATAAACCCTTTTAAAATTTAGAAGTAAACATTGCATCATGGTTTGAAACCACACTTTTGGGCATAACATGGAGTCTACATATCTCCTTCATGAATAATTATGCTATGTTAATGGCCTTGAAGATATATTTTAAAAGAATAAAATGTGTTTCTTTACTGAGTCTTTCTATCACTACCATAATGGAGTCATGTTGTCTCCTAGCTTTTGGTAAACCAATGATGAAGTCTATAGATGTTATCTCCCATTTCAATTTTGGAATGGGTAAATGTTGTAACAACCCAACTGGATGTTGATGGGAAGCCTTAACTTGTTCACATTCCAGGAACAAGACTACATATTCTACTATTTCTATTTTGACGTTAGGTCAATACAATTTTTTTTTTTAACACAATTATTAATTTTTTATAACTAGGTTTCCCAACTATTGGCTTCCTATGCAATTCATCTAAGACAAATATTTTCAAATCTAAGTCATTGGGAAAATAATTTCTACCCCTATACATAAATATGTCTTGATCATTCACTGAAAAATATCTCTCTTATTTATTTAGCATGTCATACTATAAAGTCTTTAGGCATCCATACAGACTATAACGTCTTTGTTGGAATCAACTAATTTTATGATTGGAGCAATAGTTAATAGTTGCTTCAATTTTTCAAATTTATCCTAAATTTTTTGAATCCATTCAAACTTTGTTCCCTTTTTCTAGCAAAGAAGTGATTGTGTATGCTCGTTTTTAATATCTTTTTATGAATCGTATGTAACAAGTTGTTACCATAAACAACGTGATATTGGCTACACCCTTAAGATCTGACCACTCTATGATAGCCTTTATCTTTTCTGGATCCACAAAAATTCTTTCCTGAGATACTACATGTCCTAAGTAGTGAACCTGTTTATGGGAAAACGAACATTTGTTGAAATTAGCATACAACTCATTTGATCTAAGTGTTTGAAGAACCATTCGTAAATTAGGATCATGTTCTTCTTTACTCCTTGAGTAGACTATAATGTCATAAAATTGGACTAAGCACACTATTCATCAGATACATAAAAGTGGTTGATGCATTAGTGAGTTTGAATGGAAGCCCCACAAACTCATAATATCGATGCCGTGTCTTGAATGTTGTTTCGTGAACATCCTTATCATTGATTCTAATCTAATGGCACCCAAATCTTAAATCAAATCAAGGATATATATATATATATATATATATATATATATATATATATATATATATATATATAATCGCTAATAATGATTAATTAGTGATTAGTATATAAGAGACATGTCTCTAAGGACATAACCATTCATGAAAGGACACCTGCTTAGGTATATAAGCAAGCCCTCATTTCTAACAATTCAATCATATCTCATATATTTTGTACATCTCTATGGTCATGTTTCCAAGGAAATGACCATTCATGAAAGGGTATCTACATAGGTATATAATCAAACCCTCATTTGTAACAATTCAATCATATCTCATACCTTATGTACATTTATATATAGATATACTAGTTTTATTGTCATGGATATTTATATATTCTAGATCTTTTGAGTATACTATTGTGTATATGAACTTTATTCATAAAATTTGTTATCAAATCCATTCGATCCTGTCATCGCTGAACCTCTGCTCAGAGCCAGTATGATCCACCTGTGGCCATCAAGTTATTGTCAACTTCGTTGCCATCACGATTCAAGTGTTTCATTACACAATTTTGGAGATTCTCCATTTTTTCATCGGGCCCTCAGCCATTAAAAAAAAAAAAAAAAAAGAAATTAAAAAAAAGAGAATATATATATATATATATATATAAAAAAAATAAAAAAATAAAAAATAAAATAGTATGTATAAAAAAATAATTAAATAATTATACAAAATTACAAATAAAAACGAAATTAAATAAAGTATATATAAATTAAAAAATAAAAAGAAAAAATGACCAGCCACAATATCGTCCTCTTGGTCGAGCCCCACTTCCACCTCTGCACAGATGTTGAGCTACCCATTTCCACCACTGCAACCTCGATGCACAAACACCATCACCACATAGACCACATCCACCTCTGCTATCAGTTCAATTCTTGTTAGTCGGCCGCCGCTACTGCACAATCAACTAATGATAAAATCCTAACAATCCTTTGTTTGAATCTTAGCACTACACTGTTAGCATGTGCAACCATCGACTTACACAACAACCATAATTTGTTTTCGTTAGAATTTTGTTGGATTGTTGACCAACTCCTCTGCCTTGTGTCATTCAACACTCCACCACCACTTAACCACTTCCAATATACAAAAATTATATGTTGCAATTAAATTGACATATTGACATCTATCATACTATCATGGTACTAAGTCGATCTATTCAACCATTAATTTGTTGTTTTGTAAACCACCATACAAAATTTATCTTGCTATACTAATCCAAAGGGACACGTATTTACGAACACAATTATAATCGTATTGTTAATTGTTGAAGGCATCATACGATAATTAATATAAAATTTCAATAAATAAAAGAATTTTCTAAAGATATTATACATTGTAAGTTCAGGTAATTTTAGAGTTAAAATTATTTATTATTTTTTTTTAAAGAAAGAAAAAAAGGCTTTATAGAATAAAGATATATTAAATCTAATGAGGCATAAAACCAAATAAGGAAAATAAGAGTGATATATATATATATATTTTCCTTATTTTCCTTTTATATATATATATATATATATATATATATAAGGAAAATAAGGAAAATAAGAGTGATATATATATGTTTTTTTGATATAAAGAAAATAAAAGAGTGGAAAGTACATAATTATTTAAAAAAAAAGTATTTCCAAACACAAATGGAGTCAATTATTAAAGAGAAAAAATGGAGTCTATAATCGAGAGTAAGAGAAGATTCCCTGAAACTTCACTTAACTCCACTCTCTTACCGAAAATAAAAATTATATAAACTCTAAACTCACAAACCAATTGGTGATTCCTTTTTCAAATATAATTGAAAAATTAAATGTCCGGGATAAAAAATAATATGACAATCGATTTACAATTAAACATTGAGGATTATACATCTATATCACAATTTTTTGTTCAATCCCTATGGAAAGATAAATGTGACATTACTGTGGGTTCACCCTGGATAGAAACATTAGGGTCCTTCATCCTAAATATGAAGAAGATTTTTTTTAAATTTTCCTATAGGAAGAAAAGGATAACACTACAAGACATTGCATTGAAATAATATTTAGTAACACCAGAAGACATACAAGATATCTCAAAAGTAAAATTTTAAGGAAATAAAAAGGAAATACAAAATATGCAAAGAGAAGTTGACAAAATAACTGCTGACAAAAATGAATAAGTTTCTTGGCTAAAGGACCATATTGAAACATTACTCACTCAAATTAAAAAAATTAAAAATGATAAGAAATATTTGAGAAATAGAGTAGAAGAACTTATCACGAAAGAAGTATCGAAGTCTTCAGACGTAATAATCAAATTTGAAGAAAAAAGAACGAATACCGATCCAATCAATATCACTACTCAAGAAGATAGAAAACTAGTTGTAAGAAAAACATATTCAAATGTTGTAGTTCAAATGATAAAAAATCCAATATAAAATTTTATATTAGTTCTGAGTTACGGAGCCAAAACATAAAAAAGACATGCAAAGGTTGACTCGGCCCTGAGAAAGAACCAGTCACATCCAGTGCTGAATTTCAGGCAGGCAGCTGCTCAGTCTTGTTGGATCTCCAGCGTTTATAATGACAAAAATGGACATCGACCCGAATTGACCGCTGGGAATTCATTAACTGCATGCGCTGAACACTGCTGCATGCAAGCAGTCATGGCTTCCGGAGGGGATGCTGAGACCATTCCTCCAATGCCAGATCTTGTGGCTTTCAAAAAACTAACAGCAGGAGCAAATAAAAGAAAGCTGACAGAGATGCAGTAGAAATTTGTTAAAAAATTGGATTGCATGCCTTCAGTCGAGCTACCAATCGAAGAGACATGCAGATTAGCCCTCAATCTTGCAGACAGAGGGTTAATTGGTCAATTTACAGGCCTCTGGCCTTCACCTAAAGCAGTAGAGGAATGGGTGCAGAGGAACTGGTCTCCACTAATCTCCGAAGGGATCAAAATCCATTTCGTTGGAAAAGGCTACTTCGTCTTTGTATTCGAAAGTGTAGAAGACAAAAATCTCATTTTCCTTAACGGACCATACTTCATGGGGCCACAAGGATTGTACCTAAACAAATGGACCCCTGATTTCGACCCGGCTCAGGATGTGCCGTTGGCTGTTCCAGTTTGGGTCCGTCTCCCCCATCTTCCGCTACATTGTTGGAACCAAAATTCGCTGCAAACTATAGGCAACTCGTTGGGAAAGTACATAGATCAAGCAGTGAGGAAAGATCAATACTCCTGCGCACGAATCTGCATAGAGGTAGATCTGGAAGTAGGGCTCCCGGAAGCGATAAAATTAACTGTAGCAGACTGGACGCACGTCCAAGAGCTAGACTATGAGTAGTTACCATTCAAATGCTGGTACTGTCATGGCTACGACCACTTTGCGAGATATTGCAAAAAAAAGACCACAGAGGAACAGGAAAATGCAAAAGTGGAACAATGGGCAAAAGTGCAGAAAGTAGGATCAGCAAAAAATTGAGGCAAGAACAATACAAAAGAAAACAAAACCCCGCAAGATCTCCAGGATCCTGGATCTGGGACCTCCAATCCCACATCAGCAGTAGGAATACAGACCATAGATCCTAACAAGGAAGTAGAAGCAGAAGAGCCGAACAACGACAGCATGGAACAAGACCAGACTTCCCCCAGTGGTAAGAGCAAAGAGGCAGAAGGGAAAAAGGCAGCAACTCCAGAAATTACCCCTTCTCCCTCATATGCAGATATAGCTAGCAAGAAAATCATAGATCCACTCAGCTCCTCAGAGGAAGAGACCATGGAGAGGCCTTCTAAAAGAGCAGGAAGGAAGTCACGCAGAGAAGCAAGGGAGGAAGAGGCAGAGAGACAAAAAACTCAAGGAAGCCAGGCCACAATAGAAATGTCAATCGGAAGAAGCACAAGAACAAGGCCTCCAAAAGGAGGAATAAGCACCACTCCCAATAGTAAGTAATGATAATTGTCTCTTGGAACTGCAGAGGATTGGGGAACCCGTCAAAAGTTGAAGCAGTCAGAGATCTTATGAAAACGGAACCAGCAGAGATCCTTCTGCTCCAAGAGACAAAAATTGAAAGGGATACTCTTCTAGAAATCAACAAAAAGAAATGGCAAAATAATTCAGGCAAAACAGTGAGCGCAAGGGGAACTGCAGGTGGAATAGCCACCCTATGGAAGGAGGACCAATTCAAGCTGGTCAACACACACACCACTCAGCACTGCATCTTCACTGAACTGAAGCACATAGCAAGTAAGTTAACTATTGCCTTATTCAATCTTTATGTACCGGTAACTCATGCAGAGAAAAAAACTTGTTGGCAAAATTTAAATGAATTTTTGGAACTTCAATCACCAAACAACATAATCATAGCCGGAGACCTCAATATAGTGATGAAAGGAAAAGAAAAAAGAGTGGTAGAAGTAGCAGGGATCAAATGCTACACGTGGTAGAAGACATAAAACTACAATGGGAACTATTGGATATCAAACCAAAGAAAGGGCTATTCACTTGGACAAATAACAAGACAGGTACAGATCATATATCAGCAAGGCTTGACAGATTTCTAGCACAAAGCACTTTACTCCTGGAAAGAAGGATCATCTCCTCAGATATCCTCCCAAAACTTACCTCAGACCATAAACCCATCCTTCTCTCGATGGAGGAGGAAGAGAATTTGGGCCCAATCCCATTCATATTCAGCCCGCTTTGGAGAGAAAGAAGTGGATTTCAAGAGACAGTCAGAAAGGCCTGGTCACTTTCAGTTATAGGCTCTCCCAACTATGTATGGGAACAAAGGTTAAAGCACACCAAGAAGGCTTTGGAAGAATGGAGCAGGATTCCTATATGCACACCCAACAGCCAAAGAAAGGAAGCAGTTCAACAATTGGGAAATCTGCAAAGAGAAATGGACTCTGTAGACATTACAACAGCAGAGCTGGATAAAGAGCAGGCAGCCCAATGCAACACCTTCCGCTCATTTAGGATAGAAGAAGACTATTGGAGATTAAAGTCTCGGAGTCTATGGCTGGAATCCGGGGATAGAAACACCTCTTACTTCCACCGGCAATGTAGAGCACGCCTCTCTCGAAACCACATTTCTGAAATATCAACCACTGATGGTTCGCTTTGCAAAGGAATAGATCAAATCAAAGAGGCTGCAAGCACACACTTCCAAAATCTGTATAGTAAAGGGAATGAAGGCAACAAGGAAGAAAATGAAGAGTTCCTCAAAAATATCCCATCATTGGTATCCAAGGAGGATAACACATCTCTTTTGAAGCAGTTCACTAAGGAAGAAATCAGCAAAATAATCTGGGCCATGGAAACCGACAAAGCGCCCGGGCCGGATGGATTCACAATTCACTTTTATAGAATATGCTGGGAAATAATAAAAGAAGATTTAATCAGAATGATCAGAGGTTTCTTGCAGAAAGCAAATATGGGAGGCAGCACAAACTCAACCTTCCTAGCATTAATACCGAAAGAAACCAATCCGGAAACCTTTGAAAGGTTCAGGCCTATTTCATTATGTAATGCATCATACAAAATAATAGCAAAGATCATAGCTAATAGAATGAAACCTCTGCTAGGCAACCTCATCTCCCCCTCACAAGGAGGCTTCGTCAAAGGAAGACACATCTTGGATAACGTCATCCAAGTTCAGGAAACTATACATTCCAGCAACACAAGAAAAGAGAAAGGAATGCTGGTCAAGCTTGACATGGCCAATGCATTTGACAGAGTCAACTTGTCATTCCTTTACAAAGTTCTCCGGAGTTTTGGTTTCTCGGAAGAGTTCGTAGAATTGATAAAAGCCTGCACCAGCAGGCCTTGGATTGCCCCAATGGTAAATGGGAGGCCAACCAACTTTTTTCAAGCCATGAGAGGACTAAGGCAAGGATGCCCCCTCTCTCCCTATCTGTATATACTTCTGGCGGACACATTGAGCAGAAAGCTTGAGTTGGACAAAACAAATGGAAACGCTCCAGGTCTGCGAATAAGGAAAGAACTGGAGCCTATCAACCACGCCCTTTTTGCTGATGATTCACTCATGCTGGGCGGGGCTTCCTGCAGAATAGCCAATGCGTACAAGTCCACCTTACAAGCATATTGCAAAGTCTCAGGGGCCTTGATAAATGAACGAAAAAGTGTTGTTTACAGCTGGAATGTTGAAGAAGCAGAAATTCAGAAGGTAGCAAGTATATTGGGGTTCAAAGGTCATTCAAAATGGGACAAAATTAATTACCTTGGGCTGCCACTCACCCTGGGCATAAACAGGTGCGCGCTGTGGGAGGAAGTCTTGAGCAAAATCAAGTCAAAAATCAAATTCTGGGGTGGGCAGTGGCTCACCCACGGAGGCAAACTTATTCTGATAAAAACAGTGCTCACTGCCCTCCCAATATACTAGGCCTCGTTCTTGCTGGCCCCAAAATCAATCACAGGACAACTAAATAAGCTACTGAGAGACTTCTTATGGCATGGAGGCAGGGGAAACCAGCGAAAATTCCACTTGGTGAAATGGGAAACTGTAAAACGTCCACTTAGAGATGGAGGGCTACAAATCAGAGACTCTGAGCAAGTAAATATAGCCCTTGGATGCAAGATACTCTGGCACATGTTCATCGACCCTAATCACCCGGCCTGCAGAATGCTTAGATACAAATATCTCCCTGGAGCATCGCTAAGATACTTGGAAAGCGCAGACAGAAAACGTGGAACCCAGCTGTGGGAGCTTTGCAAAAGGAGCATACCTGTATTCAGTAAACAACTATATCGAATACCTGGAAGTGGAAGAAAGGTCAAGCTCTGGATCGACAGAATAATGGGGAACGATCCACTTGAACTCAAGATAGAGTACCCAGACTTGTGCAATCTGCTAAAAGAAAGAGGCATAAATCGTCTCTCAGAGATCTCGGAGTGGGATGAATAGGGTAGCTGGAAGGCGTGGAGGCTTATTGACATTCCAAGCCAATTAAACCAGCAAGCAAATCGACTCAAAGATGATCTGAAAGATGCAGCTCCTGTGCATCTAAACGCAGCGGGCATCTGGGGATGGGGGTCCTCAGGCAAATACACCTCTGCAAATGGATTCGATGCACAACAAAGCCAGTGTAACAACATGCAATCTTCAGCCTTTTGGATGCAAGTGTGGGATGCGATTGCGCTCCCAAAAATAAACTTTTTTTTTTTCCTGGACAGTTATGCAGAGGAAAATACTAATAGGAGAAAATCTTATGAAGAGAAATATAACAAGGCTGCATAGATGTGCTCTTTGCAAACAGAATGATGAAACAATTGACCATCTATTTGTAGCATGTTCTTTTGCAACTGAAGTATGGGAGCTAATCCTCCATGGACTGAACAGTGCGACCCCAGCAATTTTGACAGTAGCTGAACTCTTCACGACATGGAAAGACCGCTACCCCTCGAGCATCAACAACAAGTCACTATGGGCCAGGGTGTGGATCACAATCCCAAAGTACGTGTGCTGGAAATTGTGGTTAGCTAGGAATGAACAGATTTTTAATAATGTAAGTTGGAATCCGACCACAGTAGCAGCCAAAGCAAAAGGCCTACTCCTTGAAACCTTGAGCAACCAACAGCTAAAAGACGAATCCACACTACTGCCTGCTGAAAGGAAATGGCTTGGGACATATGTATTTAGAAACAGAAACCAAAGTGCAGTGAGACCCCAACAAAATCCAGAGTGGAGATTAAGAGGAAAAGATGAAGAATTTCAGAGCTGGTGGCGAAAGCAATGAATAACGACGATCTTCTTTGACGGAGCATCTAAAGGAAATCTCGGTACAGTAGGCGCTGGAGGCCTTATTCTCTCTCAGGACGGATCCTCCAAAGAGACATATAGCTGGGGCTTAGGACAACGAACCAATAATCAAGCCGAAATCCTGAGCTTGATAAAAGCTTGTCAAATTTCCAAAGAAAGAGGAATCAAAGAAATCCAAGCATTCGGAGATTCTGAAATATTGATTAAAAAAATACATATGGAAAGCAAGTTCAACGATGCTGTCCTAAACAAGAACCTCCAAGGGCTTCGGATCATAATTCAAGAGTTTACCACCTTCAAATGTTATCATATTCTAAGAGAATCGAATAAGGAAGTTGACAAATATGCCAACCAAGGCTGCACACTAGCTCAAGGAGAACTCATCATAAACAACAAAGCACCAGTCCAAATATGTATCCCATGACAAGAGATAGAGATTGTAATAGAAACAACAAGAAGAAATGTAATGAAGGCTGCTTTGGCTCTGGCCCAGTCTAATCTCATCTATAAATAAAAACATTATCCGCTTCAGTTAAAAAAAAAAATGATAAAAAATCCAAATGAATATTCTGTAACCAACTCAACAACATCAACTTTTGAAGTAAATCAGAAAATTTCCACACGCATGATAAGGGAAAATCAAACCACAAGAACTCCTTATTGACATCTGAATCACAAGAGAAGACAACTCAATCAGTCTGCATATATGTATCAGTTATAAAAGAAACAAAAAAATTATGTTCTAAAGACTAATAATGTTAATGCAATTTAGTTTTGTGATAAAAATTCACACAAAGTATCTAGTAACCACAATATTTCCCAAAAGATTAATTTACGATAGTCAGATTCCTTCTCAATTCGAAAATTTTGTTTATGACTTAGAGGATCTTATCATCTTGTATCATTGAAGATGACAAGTTAAAGAAGTAAAAAATATGCGAATAGATTATAAGACAAAGAGCATATGACATGCCTTGTCAACAATAAGCTTTGAAGACAAAGATTTTTGAAGAGGAAGACAATGTTATATATATATATATATAATGCAAATATAAATAATAATAACAATTATAAATAATGATTAATTAGTGATTAGTATAGAAAATGCATGTCTCTAAATACATGAACATTTATGAAAGGGAACTTGCCTAGGTATATAAGTAGACTCCCATTTGTAACAATTCAATCATATCTCATATCTCTGTACATTTACTACTTGTCCTATCATGTCTATTTATATATTTCAGGCTTTATGAGTACACTGCTACATGTATGAACTTTGTTCATAATACAAAGGATACTTATTTTTAATGGTCATTTTTTTGAGTTGCCTATAATCTATACAAAGTGTAAGGGTTTCATATTTATTTTTAACAAATACTAGTGCACCCCAAGGTGATAAACTTGGTATTATATAATTTTTGTTTAGCATCTCTTGTAGCTAAATGTTTAACTCCATCAACTCAGGAATGCTCATTTTGTATGGGGCTTTTGATACCCAAACTGATTCAGGAATGAGATCAATGAAGAAGTTTATATCCATTCTTGGAGTAAGTCTTGATATTATTGAATAAATACATCCTTATATTGCTACAATATAGGACAATCTTCTAAATATGGTTTCCGATCATTACTAGAAAGGTCTTCAATTTGGGCTGCAAACATTTGACATCTTTTTCGAGCATATTTCTTTAACTGTAAGGAATAAATTTTCCTCACATAAATATCTCTTAGAACTCCTTTGATTGTACAAGCCTCCCCTTCATCCTTAATGTATGTCAAATATTTTTATAAATAATTTAATATTACCCGATGGAGTTATAACTAATCTATACCAACAAGAACATCATAAAATCCCAAAGAAAAAATGTTCAAATTTAATTTAGTATTCATTGCAGTAAGGTATATTAAACCATTCTTACTTCTTTCAATAAATTTTCTTAGTTATCGGACTAAATGTTTTCTATCTCTCTAACATCTATACAAAATGTTCCAATCACATTTTTTGGCATGTTAGAATATCTCACACACATAAATATAGACACACATATGTATATATTCTATTATTCCCTGGTACTATATTAACTGCTATTAATTTCCGTTAACTTTATTTTTAATATTGTGGAACAAAAGGTTTGAGTAATCAAACTTCATATTTCTATGGATCGTATATGAAAATTGAAACTAAGTTCACAAGACACTTATTGTTTTATCAACATGTATTGTATCCACTTCATACTTAACGTACCTTGACTTAGCTCATCACTTAAAAACTATATACCCTTGTATATCATATCTCTTGCCTCGTGGTAGGTTAATCAACGATTCGAGTGAATACGGCTGCAATGTTTATAGTTTTATGGCTATCATTTACCATCACTTATTATTATAAGTTAACCTTACTTATTAAATGATACAAATACAACTTTTTCATTAATCCACACTATACATCATAAGCCTTTTTGTACTTGGATTTTTCCTAGAATGCTGCACTCAAACTTACTTCCACATGTCATCTTATCATGCATACATTGAAGCTTGATTAAACCTTAGGATCGATGATTAGGATTATATATTTTTATATATATGACGTAAGTTGATTAGGGTTAATTTGTGAGTTCAATGATTACCTCTTATTGCCAACATTCACAATTCATTTGTTTCTTTGAGCTTTAGAAAAAGCTCTGCTAGCTGTTCGACTGATTTCTTTGCAATACTTGATATTAGACCTCCATTTGCTAATCAAAGATTATATGGTTTACATTTAGCCTTATTTATACATTCATTGTTTTGAGATTTGTTTACATAACCATTTTTCGCATTTGACATTAGAATCTAAAGGCATTTCCTCTGTTTATGGAGGGTTTTCATTTATCTAAGTTAACAATGTTGTTTGCCTTTCATTTACTTCATTTCTTTGTCATAATTTAAGGTTTGCATTTTCATTTAATTTTCAGGAAATGCATTAACTTGTTGTTTTTATTTTTGACTACATTTTCTCTTGGAATGTTTATTCCTCACTAGTATCTAAATGCATATTGATGCATTTGGTGGTGGATTTTCACTTGTGACCTTACAAATTTGCTAGGTATACATTCAATTCCTAATGTTAAATTTTGATGAAATTTTATCCTTCATTTGCATACATATATATATATATATATATATATATATATATATATATATATATATATATATATATATATATATATATATATATATATAAGTTAAGATTTCCCGTTGCAGGATTGTGAGTGTTCTCTGGTCGTTTCGCCCTTTGGTACTAGAGTTTCTTTTACAACAAAATCAATTGGCCAAGCTTCAAGACTTGAGAAAATTTCCTATTTTTCACAAGTTGTATTTATAACTCTATTCCTTTGTTTCTATGCCAGTTTGTTCCATATTTGATTAGTTAGGGCTATGGATGCATTTCCATAACCGAAACCATAACTCTACATAACCTATTAATTCAAATTGAAAATGGTTTTTTTATCAAGCCCTACCACTTTGTTTCATATCGTGATTTTTCAGGTTCGGTTGTAGGTTCTTTTTCATATAAACGATATTATGATGAGTTTGTTTACCCATCCTTAGGCTTCCCCCCCTACATGAATTTTTATAAGAGTATGCAATTCTATTTAGAATTCGTTCATTCTTCCGACCTTATATTAGACATAAGGATTCTTACAGGGTCTTAAACCCTAGTTTATTTTTAGTTTATTACACAAATGGTTTAGTGGTTTTTATTTTCTAAAATTTAACTAACGGTATAATCATTTCCATTTACTTATAAGTTATACATTTGTTTTTCAAAGGAATTCAACAATGCACTTGGTTTAAGATTGAATTTCGGGTAATTTATTTTACAATTTTTCCTTTCTTTCTTCTTTCGCTTACTATCTCCATCAATAAAAAATTGGCATAATCCTTATTCTCTTGCAACAGGTATGTAAAAATGTCCACGATTATATTTAAATATTTCTTCCTTCATGGTTTTGAATTGGGCTCTTCTACATGTTTCTGTCATTTATTTACATTATTGGATTGTTTTCTAGATTTCTTCCTGTCATGAAGTTTGTAGTTAAAAGGCTTTAAGCCTGTCATGTATTTGGTTAATGGGAAAATTTATCCCACATTTTTAACGTTTATAAGTTTCAGTTTATAGTCACTATGGTGGTCTCTGACCATACCTGTGTTTCTAGCTATGACTTCTTTGGTCAATAAGCTTTGGTATGCTACTATAACGAATATATATGTGAGTCACATTTTTTTTTTGTCATAATATAAATATATCTCATGGAATTTTTTGTTCCTTATTTTCTACTCTTGTGCAAATATAATTCCCACTCATTTTTACGAAGAGAAGGTTTAGATATATATGAAACCTATGCAAGTTTTTTAATATCCTAAGGATATTCTCCTATGAGTTTTTGTATACCTATATCCCTTATTGTGGATACAGGTCTTTAAATGAACTTTACATATATTATGAATACCACACACGTGTACACACACAGACACACACACATACACACAAATATATTATTTAGTTTTTCTCTGAATTAACATCTTTTGAGTTTTAATGCTGTTGATTCTATAATATTATTTACACTACACTGTTATATCATATACTTAATTTTCCTTAAATTCTATATTGTATAGTTCAGTACGACTAGTACAATCCTCATAAGTGTAATGCAAATATAAATACATTTAAGTTTTTCTCTGAATTAACATCTTTTGAGTTTTAATGCTGTTGATTCTATAATATTATTTACACTACACTGTTATATCATATACGTAATTTTCCTTAAATTCTATATTGTATAGTTCAGTACGACTAGTACAATCCTCATAAGTGTAATGCAAATATAAATACATTTAAAATACAAATCAATCAAATATATTCAACAACATATCATTTGTTCTTCTATGTACATGCATTCACTATATATACATTTAAGGAATATTTATCTTTTAAAAAAATTATTTAAACTTTTTGTACAGATTGTTTAGAATATGCATGTATGCATGTTTACTACAAGTAAATTTGAGAAAAGAACTAAATTTTTTTTCTACCTCTTATTAATTTTCTCATTTAGAATTATTATAATATTATACAGAATTTCAAATTCCAAGCTTCATACTATTCAATTTAATTAAACATACACATAATAAAAGTTTAGGGTACCAACTTGAAATTATGAATCTAGAAATTACAACTGAAGCTAACTAGCTTCTCCCAGCCTTGACATTTTTTTTACCAAAAAGGGTCCCCTCGAGCACATGCATACAATCTCTTTATTCTCTTTTTCTATCTTCTGATCCTTATTTCTTTTCACCAATTTCCATTGCGTGCTTTTTTTTCTAGCCATTAGAAGACAAGATGGATTACCCTCCCTAACAACACAAGTGGTCATTAGTAACTACCTCCACCTCACCCAATAGGTGGCAGGTAGTTACTAGCTCATATATGAGCTCTACTTATCACTCTCAAAGTCAACATCCTATATTGAAGGGAAGTTATGGATCAATCATTTCCATAACCATAAATAATATAATCATTTATATTAGATGCCTAAGACTTGATTAATAATTTAATTTATGTCCAAAATTTACTTGTAGCCTCATCTCTTTAAGCCAGGTGTAGCTTCAACAATAATTTCTAGATTCCTTTATTTCATTAATAGCATAATAATTACAAATTCACGTTTAATATTTATTAGAAATACAATACTGATAAACTAGTTTTCCAAATAGGCTCTCAAAGTTAAAGCAACAATCACATTTAACCATATATAAATTTACATTAAAAACCCCAAGTTAGGGGATATCACCCAAGGAGAACAACTCGAAGAGTTGCTATTGGAAATAAAGTTTGAGGTCTTAGCCAATAACAGGGAGGGACTCATTCTCCCAATGTAGGGTTTTGATTCTATAAGTATTTATGCCAATATTCTTGTGAATGAGGAATGGACCAAAACATAAGGAATAGAACTTGGTGACGTTTTCAGAATATCATACCATTGCTTAATTGATATTTGGAGGACTTGAGTCTAATTTCATGTTTTTTCTTTGCTAAGAGTTATGAAGCCAAAGTGCCATATTCTTTATATTTCCTCAACCCGCTATACTATGATGGTTATATGGTGGCCCTATTCACAAAGTTTGAGGTATACATATCAATCTCACTATCCCAGTCTTAATTTTCTTTTGTGTTGGAATCCATAGCCTCTGCAGCTAATTTACATAACCCATTACCATTAATAGCATGAGGTGGCTTAAATTCAAGGTCCTATTCTGGAATTAATTCCATCCAGTTGCCTCTTCATTCCCCCAAATAATTTTGCACGAATAGAGATCTAACCGTAGGGTGGGGGACAATCACCTTGATGTGGCTCTTCAAGATATGTCTTGAAGTTTTTCCTAATTTTTAGATTTCATATTCTTGCTTATAAATATTGGGATAGTTTAGTTTGGATTCTTTCATACCTATGCTCATGAAAGATATAGGTTGTTCATCTCCTTGGTCATCCTTTTGCATGAGTACTGCTGCAGGGGAACAATCATATGCAAAAGTATAAAGCATGATTTCATTATCAAAGTTGGGACCAAATAAGGTAGGGTTGCAATGATTTCTTCCTTTATTTTAGTGAAAAACTAATTTTATTCTTGATTCTGCTTGAACACTGCATATTTCTTGATCATATATTGTAAGGGTTTCACAATCTGTGAAAAATTGGATATGAAATTCCCGACAAAGTTGATCATCCCCAAGAAATACTTCATGGAATTTTTCCTGTTAGCATATGTAATCTACATGATTTATTCTACTCTTTTTGAATTAACGATGATTCTGATCTTCGCTATGATTTGGCTCAAGAGATTTCCCTTAGATAACGTAAAGATACTTTTCTTGGGGTTGAGTGAGATCCTGTATTTTTAACAACAATAAAAAAATTGTTTAATATGACATACATGATCTGAGTGTATTTTTTAAAAATACTGTCATGTCATCAAGATACACAAGCGCAATGTGCTCGATTATGCCTCTGAAAGCTATATCCATTTCCCACTAAAAGGTGTCGCTAAAGTTGACGAGCCTGAAAGGAATATGAATGAATGCAAACATGCCCCACTTGGTTATGAAAGTTGTTTTTAACCTATCTAGTTTAGATAGTACCAATTGATTGCAATATGAAAATCCATCTAACAAATAAAACATTTCAGAGTTTGATACCATCTAAAGAATTTGTTCCATGGATGGGATTCGATAATTATCTTTTTCCATCCATGCTTAAGATTGCACAATTCTACGCACAATTGTATCTAAACTGACTTCTTCCTAACAGGGACCAAGTTAGAAACCCAAGCGGAATGTCAAAATTTAAAGATAATCTTGGCATCCAACAACTTCTTCAACTTCTTTTGTATAAGTGTTCTAGAGTTGGATGTACTTTTCTCAAATTTTGTTGGAATGGATTGACACCCTCCTTTATGGGAATAACATGTTGAATGATCCAGGTGTCATAAGTTTTGATATCATCAAAATTCCAGGTGAAAAAATCTCAATACTTCTTGAATAGTTATATAAATGCTTGGAATTTAGCTAGGGTGCAACATATACCAAGATTTAAATATTTGGGATCATTTTCGGTACCCAAGTTCATTTGCGCATGTATCAACATCGATCTCTCTATTTTAGTGATTGGGGGTCCTATGAAATATTTTTACAAATCAGATATATTTTCTAATGTTATGACTCCCTTGGGTATATGATTTCCTTTTTGCAGCTTGGTTTCGTCCCCCAAATATTTCTCATGCTCTTCCTTGTCAATCACAACATCTCTAAATATGTCCAAACTAGTGATGAATTTCATTATTTGTTCATCATCATTGAAAACACATAAATTGGTCACATTATTGATATTTTTAGGTTTATAAACTATTTCAATTGAAAATACTTCTCTAAGAGGAGTAAAATGCGCTGCTACATTTTCCAAGGTCTTGGATTCAACATTATTAGATCTAGGCACTGAGATGATATTAAAATATTTGAATGATGAAATGAGTTTCCATACCTCTTGTTGGTATTTTTTTAAATGAGGAGATAAACAATGAATTCTAATGTGAACATGTCTAGTGATTATATCATAATCACCAATGACTTTACTGCATTATATCTGAGAATCGATGGTTTTCTTTAATCCAAAAATCAATGCCTTGTACTTTATTGTGTTATTTGTATGTTCAAATTCTAGGTGAAACAAAATGAGACTCTTATTCCTTTCTTGGTCTAGCAAGATGCAACTTGAACCAACTCTATCTTAGATTTTTTATCCATCATAATATAGAATCCAAACATTACTATTTGCATAAGTACTATTATCTATATTTTGACGGTGCTAGATACCACCAATATGCATGGGATCTCCTAGATATAAGGTCCCAATTAAACCTCACAGCATTTGGTCTAGGAGTCCCATCCAGAAATACGACCCAAATATCGTTTACTTAAAGGTTTACCTTGGCTTAAGTGGTTAGCATGAGAGAGAAGCACACATGTGATTTTGAATGAGAAAGCGAGTGTGCCTTATGAATGTTCAATTGTAGATGTATCAAGGTTCTTTCACTGCAGAGGGGAAGAAAGTGAGCCTCTAAAAGAGAAAGAACAATACTAATCTAATGAAGACACACACACACACATCCACGTGAGAAAGACTCGTCTAAAATCAAGAAAAATAGTTGACATGGGTGTGATGTTCGTTATAATCACTACAACACATTTCCAATAAGTTAAGCACCGAAGTTAGTGAAATAGTTCAATTACTTTAGTACATGTGAAAGCGAACATGAATCATAAATATTCAAGGAGTAGTCTTAAAATATCCACAAACCATGTATGAAAATTCACTAGCCAAAAGGCTTCAAGTATTGAGCAAAATTTCCAAGATACATAAGTACAATGAACATCACTAGCTCCAATAATACATTTTTAAGCCGCTACTTACTCCCAAAAAGTACTAACTCTATCTCTCTAATGGCTTGTGGGAGAAGAAAAGGTTAAAAGTCATTTTCTTGAGAAATGAGTATCCTTTTATAACTTGAGGCATGAATTTCCATATCCCCATGACTCTTGACTTTCCAACTTCCAATGACCTTTGGATTTCTAATACCTTTAGATTTATAAATGAATTTTGGAATGATATACAACTCTTGGTATTACTTCTACTTTAGACTTTACATACATGGATCTTTCATCCATACATGAATCTTGGACTTCCAACTCTTTGTATTTACAATGATTACATCATTACATCATAATTTCCACATCATCATGCGACGAGGACGTGACAAGCCACTATCATTGCTGACTGGGAATCATAGTGAATGGTGACATGGGCTTTCCTCAATGGTGACATGTCTGTCACTCGTGTCTTTTCTATTAGATGTAGCTTCCGATCGTTGATGTATTCACCCTACAAAGTGTCTTTAATCTTATGGAGTATTCAAGGTGCTTAGATCATTAAGACTTCAATATGTTATTTGTTATTAAATGCCTCCTTTGGTTGCATTCTTTGTCTGATCTTATTCATGCATCCTTGCCATGTTGTTCCTAAAATACCTATAATTTTAACCACTCATGGAAAGCAAACATCATCCTGAAAATATCCTATTCTAACATGTTTCATGCAGATTTTTTGTTCATGTCTTAAAAATGTGCTTGAAAAGAGAAATGAGAGATTCTAGCCACAAGGGTGCACTTTGAAAGGTTAAAGGGTTGAAGAGAGGAATATCCAGGGCTTTGAGATGTGCTCATGCACTCAAGAGGAGAGGGAAAAATCAGGGAAGGGTGTCGTTTCGAAGGACGAAGGATGAGGCTTAGGGCTTCCCAAGTGCACTGTGCACTCAAGGGAGATAAGGAGGGTGTAGAATGAAAATATGAAGGTTGAAGGGGAAGGCTTCAGAGCCTTAGAGCGTTCTCATGCATTAAAGAAGGAAAAGGAGGGTGCAGAGCACAATGTCAAAGGAAGAAGGATGCGGTTTCAAGGCTTTGAGTGCGCTCATGTGCTCAATAAGGAAAATTAGGGTGTGTTATCACTCAGATTGAACCTCAGGTTGAAAAAGGAAATTTCGAGGTAACTGCAAACCATGCTTAGCCAAGTAGATAACCCAACTAGGAAAGGAGGGGGCTATATCCATAAGGATCACAACCAAGATGACTGAGGAAAGAAGATATTAGGCTAGGTATAGTAGCTCAAGGTTTTGATTGTTTTGATTTGGTTGTGCTGGATCAGAAGGAGTCAAACAATCAGGACAAGGAAATTAGGTCAAAATTTCTAGGGTGTTCTATGGGGAAAGGTAGGTACAATGTTTAAATCTTTAGGATTTCAATGGGTGGTAAGATCAAGACAGGTGAGGAGCTAGAAAGATCATGGCGAAATCACAGGTTCTTTCTAAACTGAAGAAATTACAGACTATGAATGTCTACCCAAAATAGAGCATATGAGAATGGATTCTGCTTATATAACTTGCATACATTCACTTAGAAGTTATGAAATAATGAATAAAATTAACAATACATTAAAGAAAAGTAGAAACTGAACTAAACACCATACCACAGGGATCCCATAAAAATAGCTGCAAATTTGATTAATATACCTGCTCAGATTCTAATACAAAGTGTGTCTCTTCAAAACCCAAGCATCCAAATGAGTCCAACCCTTAAAAATGACTAAAAAATACATGATATAGACCTCAAACTAGCTCATCCTAGCTTTAGGGGGTCAAATCCATGAGATGAGAATCAATTTCCATTAAATGCTAAACAAGAATTTGAAGACTAGGAAGACCCAACAATTTTCCTCTAAAAGAGAGGAAACTGATTCATTTGATCTCTAGAGGACTCACCTAATGTATCTACCTTAGAGAAAAGTAAAAAAATGACATTTAAATTCATCATGACTACTTACATCAGTAATTTCTTCATTTTCCAAAGTAAAAGTAAAACTGGAGTGAAACTTCAAAATTTGCTGAAGACTATGAAAATTGCATTTTCCTTGTCAAACGTGCAGCGTCCAGGCAGAAAAAATGGCCTCTTTTGCAAGAATATTTTAAGTGCCTTCCTGGTGTCCAAATCAGCTCCATGATAGCTCATTGGAAAGCTCTTCGAGTCTAGTTTCCAAATATACCTCCAATTTAAAAAAATTGTGCTTATTTTCCTCCTCAACTCGAAATTGAGCTCATGATAGATCCTTGGAAATATATCTCTGTCTAGTTATCATTTGACTCATCAAGAAAGTAATTTGGATACTCCAACTAGTAGAAAACTTGATTTTCCCAAGGTCACTCCAGAAATGCAACAAACCTCTTGTAGCACCTGTATTTTTGACATTTCTATAAAATTATGATACCTGTGTAAAAACCGAAGGAGGTTTTTCTTCTTGGATATATGATGGACAAAAACCTCTCTCACTTTATCAAATTCATATTTTTTTGGTTAGAAACATAGTTTGAAGAAAAACTGGCCCTATGAGTGGCAAATGACTTGACTCTTGGAATGATTTCTTAAAAAATGATGGAGACATGATGTTTATGAGTTTTAAATTACCTCATACTTACTGATATGACCTACCTTATGCCTTCTCTTCTCATATGTATCTAATTCCATAGCAAACCCTATCTCAGTGGTAGAGGAAATTAGGGTTTAATGCTTGTGAACAATGATGACTTAGGCACCCTTGGAAAAAGACAACTCCCTTTGACATTTGATCAATTGCTGAAGTAGAAAATTTTATATTTGACACTTGATGTGTTGGCATGTGGAACTCTGAGTTGGAAGCCTTGAGAGACTGAGTACTTATTACACTTTAACTAAAATAAAATTACATAGATAAAAATAAAATTACATCTTGGAATGAAACTCACACTTGAAATCAAATTACAACTTTGGAAACCATCTTGGAGATCATATTTACATGGTAAAGAGACATTATTGGGATCACTCTCACACCTTTTTTTTCCCTTTATTGAAAATGAGACAATGCAGTTATTTGACCTAATGAAACCCTACTGACCTAATGAGAAATGAAAGAAACTGACTTAATGAGTAACTTTGACTAAAAGTGGAATGAGAGCAGACTTTTTTTCAGCATGATGAAGACATGGAAGAGGGTCAACAAGCATATACTTGTGAAGGAAAATGGGACACTTGACAAGGGCAACCACCAGTGGAACAATTTTATATCATGACCTAATGAAATGATTTAAAATTCTTTAGAGTGGGACACCTAAGATGCACATGAAAAATGTGTTTTGATCCTTGGTGGAAGTATGAAAATACTGACACTAACATGGGCTCCAACTAGGGATGGTAGCTCCTTGGAGGTGCCAAGAACACCGTAGACCAAGTGCCTATCCATTGGGTATGAAGTCAAAAGCTAAAAGAGAAACTGAATACTAAAAGAAACTTGACTCAATAAACATAACTGACTCAGAATAAAACAAAACTTATCAACTGAAAAAGATGCTCAGAATTGAGCTTATTCAACCAAACCTACTCTAACTAATCCATTCATCACTTGATCAGGTGAAATGGAACAACCAATGCAACCATGTAAGAATTCTAGCTACTGTTTGAATTCTCTGCAAGTGCTTGCTTATGAGCAAGAAGAAAGAACTACTAAAAGGAAAATCCCATGAAAACTTGTCAACAAATTTAATCTTGATGAAATTGCAAAGCACGAGCCCACCGAGTGATCTCAAGAATGTTGCGGAAGGAACTTCATAGGAATACATATTGATTTCCAACCCATCTAATATGTTACTGCTATGCTCTAGGTAGTCTTCGTACCTTGGTTTTAAAATTTTCCTAACATCTGTGCTTTCTTTTTTTGATGACTGCAGAAAGTTGACAAAAGGATCTTGAAACTCGTGAATAAATATTTTTTCCTGATGATAAAAAACAAAACAAAAATCTTCTTCATTACTCTCCTGATATGACTGCAAATATTGGTATGAGCTTCGTAATGAAACACCTACTGAACAAGACAATGAAGTCGGTTGTCGGATCAAGTTTATATCAACACTCTTTTCAGGCTCACAGTTAGCTAATGGAGAAGGAATTTTACTGTAGATATCATCTAACACATCAGATATTGGGTCATGAAAAATGTGAAAAGACTACTGAAACTTATCCATCGATTTTAAGGAGACTGCATGACACTCTATAGGCTGCTCATCCTTTTCTTTAGAGATATTATGAAATTTTTTCTTTAAAGATTTAAATTCTTCAAAAAATAGTGGTACATAATCATCTTGCATCATTTGATCATATTTTTCAACTTCCAAGCCTTTATCTTCAATTTGAAATTCAATGGAATTCGGTGGCTACAAATCTGGAGCTAAGGAGGATTCTATGACGCAAACTATTTTCTCAACCAATTCAGGAGAATGTTCATAATTTATAGTGTTGACCACTCACTTATCCACTTGCTTATAGTTTTATCTTATTTTTTCAAATGAGGAGAAACACAAAGGTAAGGAACTCAGATAAAAAAATTGATTATCCTCTTGATTGTCAAGATCAAAACTCAATGAGTGCTGATTTTTGATCGCATGAAAGTTATCTCTGATGAACTAAAATGAAGTAAAACAAAGAGGAAAATATCTTTCACTTACTTCCAAATTTTATAGACTTTCCTCATCACTCTCATAGCTGATATGCATCGGCTGATCATTGTTTTCAAGTTGCTGAAACTAAACTTCCTCCCACAAACCAACTGCTGATCTCTCTGCAAGATTAGCTTCATTTTGGAGAACATAATCATCATCATACTGATCAAACCTTGGAAAATCATCAATATAAGTAATGTCAGCAATCATACACATTAGATTATCAGATTTTTCTCCTCGGATTGATCTACAAATCCATTTTCTGATCTATGGTGGCTGGTATTAGCAGGAAAATATTTAGGGTTTGCAATCTCTTCTTTTTCTGGGATAAGTGGGTCATGATGATCTTAAATGGAAAATACATCTCTCATGGTGATCCTTTGCATAATTTACTCTATTGTACTTACCAAAATGTCAAGCTTTACCTCTGAAGATGTTAGGCGCTCTGCAATGTTCTTCTTCTCTTCTTCCTTCAGCTTTGCCTTTCTAATAAGTAGATTAGCCTCTACATCTACTGAAATGTTCTGCATCTTTTCAAGTATTTCAAGATTCCTTTCTCTCAGCTGAAACTCCGTTTTCGGATCAAAGGCATTCAGGTAATGTAAGAGAGCTGATCCAGGAGGAGGTATTATATCACCAGGTATCGAATAATAGACTTGATTGAATCTGGTAGAAAACTGTTGTATCGTCTCCCCTAGCTGTCTTTTCAGCTGCTCATACTCTTTTAGAATTAGGAAAGGGTTTTATTTGACCACCCACCTGTCGAGGAAAACTTTGACGAACTGTGGGAAATCTGAGATGCTCGCGGTAGGCAAGTTTTTGAACCAACTCTTTACTCTGCCTTGCAAAGAAAGAGCAAATAGCCTGATACTGACATCCTCTTCGTCAACTTCAAAAGGGTAAAGGAAAGTCTCAAAATTCTGCATATGTCTCTCAACAATGATGTTGTCATTTTCACCATCAAACCTCGGTAGATATAGGTAATGATTTTCAGGGAAATCATGGAGTATAGGAGGTAAGATGAGTCGTTTGTATCGATCTGAAATTTTACAAGGTGTAGGATTATGTACAAAAGTTGTAGGATTAGTATTGATCTCTTTAGGCTCATCAATTTGAAGATGGTCATCATAAGATTCAGAAAAAGGATGCAGACCAAGATTAAAGGAAAAATCGGTATTTACAATTTTCTAATAGGTAGAATCAAGATTTTGATCATCTGTATCATACAACAAACTCCATAAAAATTTCAGGATAGTTTCAAGAAAAGAAAAGAAGTAATTTACAAGAAAGAAGATTAGATATTGAATAATATTTCACTTTGAATACCCAACCTTTGTGTAAGATCCTTCCATTTTCCTATTGGCAAGGTCGATCCTCCAGTGGAGTCTTTACATCAAGTTGGAGTCGCCAGGTGAAGATTTCAGCCTTCATATGCATTTGATTGATTTCCACCATCAACAATCAGATCTAAATTTTTTTGTTCTTTCCCAGGGAAGATATGATCTTTCGCTTCCCCAGTATGGTCACCAAAATGTTATCACTCAGATTGAACCTTAGGCTGAAAACAACAATTCTGAGGTAACCACAAACCACGCTTATCCAAGTAGCTAGCCCTACTAGGCAAGGAGAGGGCTCTCTCCGTAAGGATCACAACCAAGATGACCGAGGAAAGAAGATATTGGGCTAGGTATAGTAGCTCAGGGTTTTGATTGTTTTGATTTGGTTGTGCTGGATCAGAAGGAGTCAAAAAGTCAGGACAAGGAAATTAGGTCAAAATTTCTAGGGTGTTCTATGGGGAAAGTTAGGTACAATGTTTAGCTCTTCAGGATTTAAATGGGTGGGATGATCAAGACAGGTGAGGAGCTAGAAAGAGCATGGTGAAATCATGGGTTCTTTCTAAACTGAAGAAATTACAGACTGTGAAGGTCTACCCAAAATAGAGCATATGAGAATGGATTCTTCTTATCTAAATTGCATAAATTCACTTAGAAGTTATGAAATGATGAATAAACTTAACAATACATTAAAAAAAATTAGAAACTGAACTAAACACCATACCACATGGATCCCATAAAAATAACTGCAAATATGATTAATATTCTTGCTCAGAAACTAATACAAAGTGTGTCTCTTCAAAAGCCAAGCATACAACTGAGTCCAAACCTTACAAATGACTGGAAAAATACATGATATAGACCTCAAACCAACTCAGCCTAGCCTCAGGGGGTCAAAGCCATGAGATGACGATCAATTTCCATCAAATGCTGAACAAGAATATGAAGACTAGGAAGACCCAACAATTTGCCTCTAAAAGAGAGGAAACTGATTCATTTGACCTCTAAAGGACTCACCTAATCTATATACCTTAGATAAAAGTAAAAATATGACATTTACATTCATCATGACCATTTACATCAGTATTTTCTTCATTTTCCAAAGTAAAATTAAATCTGGAGTGAAACTTGAAAATTTGCTAAAGACTATGAAAAATGCATTTTCCTTGTCAAACGCGCAGCGTCCAAACAAAAAAAATGGCCTCTTTTGAAAGAAGATTTTGAGTGCCTTCCCGGTGTCCAAATCAGCTCCATGATAACTCATTAGAAATATATCTGAGTCTAGTTTCCAAATCTACATCCAGTTTCCAAAATTGTTCTCATATGCACTGTCAAAAACTTGATCTCCCAAGACTAGTAAACGCACAGCGACCAGGCCAAAAAGGAGGCAGAAACATGAAATTTTGGTGGTTTTTTGCATTTTTGAGGGACCAGCTCTCCTCCAAATCTTTTGATACTTGCTAGGATTTATATCCTGATCATTATGAACCTGCTGATGGTGGCCATTTGTCATTTAGTAAAGAGCGCAACATCCAGGTTGTTGCGCCTTTGGAAAAACTCCTGCATGCAAAAGTACTAAAAAACACAGAAATGAACACAAGTGCAAAGTGTGACAAAATTTATCAAACTTTGTGAGGGTAATTGCTTATTAAGTGTTTTAGGCATGAAGTGACACCTCAAAAAGTATTTATAACTTCTCTTTCTTCTTTTGCTTATTCAAAGTTTGAATTTTTGCATAGGCTCGTTTGAGATTGGCCCTTGCAATTTTGTCTCTTGTAGTAGTGTTTTCCATCCTCCTTTGTATGTCATTCTTTGTTGTCTATCTTCCTCCTACAATTTATCTTCCTCCTTTGTTTGGCTTCCTCTCCTTCACTTAGGTCAATCAACTGAAATTCATGCTCTGTCTCATGTTTTCCCTCCTCATCATTAATGTTTGGCTCTATTACTTGTTCCTTACCTTTATTTACCTGTTGTGTCGATGAATAAGGCATGTCCCATTTCACTCCAAGTGAAGCAAAGAAGTGCCTGACCTCTCTGATAGGTATGTGCCAATGTGCCCAAATCATCCCTCTTAGGCTTGCTAATTTCACCTCTGCTAGGTTGCCATAATGCATTTGGTGTCAAAACCCTAGGGAGATGATGAATGAAATGAAGGAGTGTGAATTGAATGGAGGTGTGGGGAAATGAAGGAAATGGGAATATGTAAGGGAGCCTAGGCTAGTGAAAACCCTAGGATTTAGATGTATTAGGAATGGTATTTCTTTAGGAAATAGGGATATAGAAAATATAAATGGGAAATATATAATAGTTTAGGGAATAGATTTTTGAAATGAAAACTAGTGTTTCTTCCTTAGAAAAACACTCCAAATGATTACAAAGCATAAAATACATTCAATGAGATGATGCTAGGATCACTCACTGATAAATGGAGCCTTGAAGAACACCCATGCAGAGATCTAGCATTTTATGATGGCTTGGGAGGCTGAAAGACCGTTTTTTGACTTTCTGAGCAAATGCGCAGCGACCCATCTCAAATGCGCAACACCATTCCTGAATGCGTAGCGCCCCTGCAACACCATTTTGAAGACCATAGTTGGAGGCCTTCCCAGTGTCCAAATTAGGCCCAGGATATCTCGTTGGAAATAGTACCCTGTCTACTTTCCAAATATACCTTTTAGTTTCTTATTGGAGTTTATTTGCATTGTCAAAAATTTATTTTTCCAAGACTTGTCAAAACGTGTTGAATGAGGTTGCATAAATGCAGAGTGCTGGTGCAGGAAAATTTTGTGGGCCTTCCTCAACTCCAAATTGAGCTCATGATATCTCATTGGAAATATCTCTTTGTATATTTATCATTTGATCCATCAAGCAAGTAATTTGGACACTCCAACTAGTAGAAAAATTGATTTTCCCAAGGTCACTCCAGAAATGCAGCAAACCTCTTGTAACACCTGTATTTTCGACATTTCTATAAAACCATGACACCTGTGTAAAACATGAAGGAGGTTTTTGTTCTTGGACCTATGATGGAAAAAAAACTCTCTCACATTTATCAAATTCATGTTTTTTTTTTCATAAATATAGTTTTAAGCAAAACTGGCCCTATGAGCGGCAAATGACTTGACTCTTGGAATGATTTCTTAAAAATTGATGGAGACATGATGTTTATGAGTTTGAAATGACCTCATACTTACTGATGTGACCTAAATTATTCCTTATCTTCTCATATGTCTCTGATTCCATAGCAAAACCTAGCTCAGTGGGAGAGGAAATTAGGGTTTAGTGCTTGTGAACAATGATGACTTAGGCACCCTTGGAAAAAGACAACTCCCTTTGACATTTGATCAATTGCTGAAGTAGACACTTTTTGTATTTGAAACTTGATGTGCTGGCATGTGGAACTCTAAGTTGGTAGCCTTGGGAGACATATTACTTATTACATTTGAATTGACATAAAATTACATGGATAAAAATAAAATTACACATTGGAATGAAACTCACACTTGAAATAAAATTACAACTTTGGAAACCATCTTGGAGATCATCTTTACATGGTAAAGAGACATTATTAGGATCAATATCACACATTTTTCTACCCTTGATTGAAAATGAGACAATGAAATGATTTGAACTAATGAAACCCTAGTTACCTAATGATAAATGAAAGAAACTAACTCAATGAGTAGCTTTGACTAAAAGTGGAATGAGAGCAGAATTCTTTCCAACATGATGAAGACATGGAAGAGGCTCAGCAAGGATATAATTGTGAAGGAAAATGGGAAAATTGATAAGGACAACCACCAGTGGAACAATTTTATATCATGACCTAATGGAATGATTTAAAATTCTTTAGAGTGGGACACCTAAGATGCACATGCAAAATGTGTTTTGATCTCTGGTGGAAGTATGCAAATATTGACACTAACAGGGTGTATGGAACATTGTTGAAGGTTGAAGGGGTTAGGATTGGGTCTTCGGGGTGCGCTCAAGGAGGCCACAGTCCTTCGAGTCAAAGGAGTGTGCTCAAAGGGAGAATTGGTTCTTCAAGGTCATAGTTCGGAACAAGGAGGGGGAAAGATGCTTAGGAGTTCATTATGAAATATTGGAGAGTGTAGGGTGCACTTTCGAACAACAAAGGGATTCCTGATCAAGGCTTAAGAGTGCACTCATGCATTCTTTTCCTTAATGGGTTCACTTTACAACCAAAATTTGTCTAAGTATGGAAAATAGAACAAGGGGTGAACACAATGAGTTTAGAAATAAAATCATGTGCGACACATACCGAATCATTAATAAAAATTAGACGATCTTGAAAAATGATAAATAGAAATCAAAACACCACTTTACATACATTCCCCAAGTACAACAATTAAAGTGTGTGCGACTATGAGCCAAAAGAGTCGTTTTATAACAAAAAATATGTTATGACCATGAAATACACTAAAGATGTTCTCTCAATGCGACAACACATAAATATGATAAAAAACACTTGAAACATATAAAATAACTCGTAACGACACTTGATGACCAAGGCGACACTAGATGCGATGGTGAAGTAGGCTCCAAAATTTGAATGTAGTGAAATTTTGGAGGGTGTTGTAGCAACGAAAACATTATATTAATTCTATTTACATCTATGATGCAATTTTTATTTGCATCATTCATATGGAAATTAGGGAGTCTTAAATATGTATCTGATGGTATTGGCAATGATTGTGCCATATGGAAACTAATTTTTTATTCCAAATAGAAATATCCCACCATTTCCTAAGAAAAATTGATGGTCTTGTTGGCTCCTTACAATTTTATCATGATATACTTCATATGTGGTTCTCCATCCACCCTTATCTAATTTTTATTTGCTTTATAGGGGAGCCAAAAGTTGAACCAATCGGTAAAAAAATATCTCTGAAGTTTTTGGACAAGTATATACTCCAAAGAAGACCGTGGGTTTCACTTATGTCAACTATCAGTATGTCAATGAGTTGTTTTACTCTCGGATATTAAAACCGGATGAGCACATTGTTGAATTCACCAACTAATTTCACTTTAGTCCTATCCAATTGTATGCTTTTGGCATTGATTTTTTCTAGAGTGATGCTTATCTTCTTACAAACTAAAAATGAAATAAAATTAGTTGAAGAACCATAATCTGCTAAATAATTATGCACATTATGATTAAATATTTCAAAATTAAACAAAAAAGGAAGTGTTTGTGATCTTGAATTAAATTCAATACTTGTTGCGTTAATTACAAACTTGTCAATTTCCATGGCCTTGGACAGAGTGAGTTATGTTGTATTCCCAAAATCAATGGAGGCAAAACCCAACTTACCTAATGTAGTGATCGATTTGAATGTTCAGAGTAACAACTCTATTTTTTGGGGAAGTTGACCCATATCATAGTGTTATATTTACTTGAGTTTTCTTCATATAATTAACAATGTCGTACTCCATTAAAACAACTACATTATTGTCCTTTGTTATAGGTCAATTTGGGCATCATCTCCAGGACCAATGTATAGGGTCTACCATCCCCTAACATTTCAGTTGCTACATGCCCTAAGACAAATAACAAGACAAATAAATCAAAGGCTTTCATCTGCAAAGGTTTCCAAAGTTTGAAGTTTATAATATATCATATGAGAGCTCACCAACGCTGCCTCTAAAGGGAATAAGTGCATTGCATATGTAGGTAGTCCTATGCAAGGCTGCCCTGCAAAGCACTTCCTGACATTCATGGGTGTGTTGGTCACATTGGGAGCGAAATTTTCATTGTTCCGGAATCTCCACTTGGCTAGTGCCTTCTAGAAGAGTTCACATGTGTCAAAATTCGAATCCATGTGTCCATTTGACATCTACAAGATTGGGAACATGTCTTGCCTATTATTGGAAATTCATTTATTGTGAAACTACCTTCAGCTCCTCTATAAATTGAGCACAAATCTTAGTGTTTGAAAAGGAAAAATTTGTGTAGAGAAATGCTGGTGGAATTTCAATTGAGGAGATTTATTTGAGTGACATATTTCTGGAGATATATACATTGTGATGAGGCTGGGATGCTACTGGAGATGGTGACACTAAATCAATCACTGGGTTGTAACCCACCTTTCTATCATCAATAAATATTACTGCTCATTTTTCCCTATATGCATCTGTATAAGCTTTGATTTTCAATATCATGATTTCTTAGTTGATGTGTATGATTTATGATTTATTGATTTAGCTAAATACCTTGAATAGACATCTGTATTATTGCTATCTCTTGCTGTTTAGTGTTCATTCTTGCAGGAAATATTTTGCACAGCTGGCTGGAATTTGAAGCTACAGCAAAAGTGACAGAAGGAGACTTTGGAAGCGCTTGGATCCCAAGTAGGTTTCGTATTTCATTATGTGTGTCTGTTTACAGTTATGAAAGATAGTCGTAAAGTCTTTGACCTGTTGTTCTAGATGAGCACATGTCTAGGGAAGAATGATTTATCTGTAATTCATAATTTTGCATAACAAATTTCCGACTCCACTGGGGAGATTAATATTTATCCTAGGTGTTTTAGCCTCTGATTTTCTCTGTTTATTCACCTAGTAGTTGTTACTCACAAATATTAGCCTTTTTAAGATCCAAATTTGCAAAATAAGTGTGTTAAAAAACTGTGTTTTTCTCTATACACTGCGCCCAACACACTATTTGACTGGGCACAATGCTTTGCATAACACTGTCTCCCTTTCAGGCCTGTGTTGCAAAGCACTATCTCTCTTTAGAGATTGCGTTGCCTCTTGAAACCATCCAAATTCCCTTGAATTTGTCTTTGCAGTTTGTTTCAGTTTGTTTGTTGCTATGTTTTGAAAAGCCTGAGCCTCATATTAACCAGTGAATACATCTACCTCTTCCTCCTTTGAAAGAAAATTTGTTCAATGTTTGTTTAAATCATTTTTCTTTATCATTGGTAAGTTAATTTCAAATTATTTTTATTGCCACATTAGATCCATTTGCTTTTGAAAAAGGAAATTATCATAAATTATTCGTTTCGTGATAGGAGAAATTGTTGTTTCATTCCTCATTTTTCCTTCAAAAGAGAAATTTTTGTTTGTATTCCTCATTTCTCAAAAGTAAAAGGCATTTGTTTTTGATTGATTTAGTGCACTTAGTTTCTTTTCTGCATTCATAACATTAAAGGAATTGAAAAGAAAAATCTGCATTTTCATGTAGTGGTTTGTGTGTTTTGAAAAATAAACAATTAGGAAATCTTCATTTACTATGTTTTCTTTGATTTGTTTTCTCGCAAATTGATTGCTCTTTCCCTCTAGTAGCTAGGATTTTCATTGAAAAACTAAAAGTGAAAGATTTCTTATCATCCTTAGTTTAATTTTAGGAATTTTCCAATACATCATCGCGGTGAACCTTTGAAAGGAAAATTGTTAACCAAGATCAACATAAAATTAACCTCAATTTACCTTACAAAGCATTGGAACCATAATGATAACATTTAGAAGGTCTAGGCTAGAGACGCGTGTTAGGATATTTCGACACATAGGAAATAGGCTCCTTTTGTGTCACCTTTATAAATCCTTCAATCCTATCCCAAGTTGTTCTTAAGGGGGGATGTTAGGATATTCCGACACATAGGAAATAGTTGAGAATAACTTATTCTAGTGTAGAGTTAGGTAAAGTGTGTTTCTTTACCATGTACATTTGTAACTTATAATATGATGGTCATGATTTGTAGTGATCCGACAATTATCTCTCTCCTCCGTATTAATGACACTTGATCCGTGGCTTAACATTCGATTGGTCCATGATCTCTATTCAAAGAGCATGGAGGGTCATTTTTCCGGTAACAGTTTATGAGCGAAACAAATGTAACTTTTCTTTTTATATTAATAAATTGCTTGAAGTGGCCGCGTTGGCTCAGGCTGTGGACTATTTCCCTCTTTGAGGGTTTTAACCACGTGATTATATTGGTATACTAATTTGTGATTTGTTTGTGAATAGTGACCTTTGGTTCTTGATCTACGGAACTTACCCTGTAAGTTCCTACATGGTATCAGAGCTATTTTGAGGGCCGCATCCATTGTTGATCAAAATTCGAAGCTGTTTTGACTGCATGCGAATGCCTTTTTGTAGATCTACTATTTATGAACATTTTTGGGCTTGGAGAACTGCTCTGTTGTGTCCGGAGTGTCTGTTACAGTGAGGAACACCTTTCTTTTCATGTGAAAAGGTTTCCGGTTGCCCAAGTTATGACAATTTAGATCTGGAGGTATAAAGCATCTATTTTGCAGTTATATTTGTTAATAGTTCTATTTATTTCGGTTCCCGCTGTTTATTTTCGGTTTTTAGGTTTTAATTATTTTCCGGATCTATACCCTTTTCTCTGTGTATGCTCTTTTCTTTGCGCTGCGTGCGATCTCGGCAAATCAGAAACAGGAAAAGAGATTTTTTTTGCTACGTATGCTCTTTCCCTGCGTCTTTTACTATCTCACTTGGTGAGGAGTTAGTTTATGAGAATAGAGGTCTTGGGTTCAAGTCTCCTTCTCAAGCATCTTTTGTAAAATGTTTTTGTTAAAAGGGGCGGATTTTTTTTAAAAGCTACACTTCATCCCATTCCCGTAACTATTCGACATTTTCAACTCGATTTTTCAAAAAGGCATAACTTCTTCATTCGGAAGCTGTTTTTCGAGCCTTTTTTTTTAAACGGCCTAATTTTTAGAGATATTTCCATTGGAGTATTTAGTTTCAGCTTTCCTCAGCTTCAGTTAAAAAAATAAAATGGAAAGTTCATACCCAATTATTCTTAACAGCACCTATTATTTCCAATGGCTACCTCACATGGTAGATACAATTAGAAGTAAAGGGATTTATAGAATAGCCACAACAGTAGAAACTAAAACTTCTGATGATGATAAAGTCGCTAAATGGGAAAATAAACAAGATCAAGCACGAGGGTTGATAGGAATGTCCATTGCTCAAGATCTTCGATTTCATATCCTTGACATTGACACCCCTCATGAAGCCTTGGACAAGCTAAATACTGTCTTTGGCATTCAAAATCAAATCAGGGCCCATCAGCTTGAAAATGAGTTGCTTACTTTGGACCCCAATAATTTCTCCTTTATTGAAGACTTTTTTTCCAAATTCAAGACCCTTAGATTTCTTTTAGAAGGTTGTAAGGTCAAAAAGGAAGATAATAACCTCATCTATTGAATTCTTGCTAAGCTTGGCCCTGCATACTCTATATTTGTTTCCACCTTCCATTCCACTAGAGAAGCCATTATTTCTTCAGGAACCACCTACAAGAATCCCTCTTTTGATTCCTTTTGTGATTCTTTGATAAGAGAACAAGAAAAAATCTTACACCTTGGTCTTATCACTCCTGGAAACGTTTTTAAGAAAGCCTTAGCAGCCCAACAACAATCATATCAAAAGAATCCCAAGAAGTAGTGTTGTCCAGGTAAATCCCCTCTGCGGACAGAGGTGATCCCACTAGCCCTAGAGTGGGTCTAGCCACAAACAAGACACACTATGACATCAATTCCTAGTTAAGAATGGACAAAGACTTGGTAGATCACTTACCATAGGTCTTGCGCTGTTGTGTCGTCCAGAAGAATGGTTGCCTCCCACTCCTAATCCGACAGGTCATGATCTGCTCGTTCTCATGTCTGGGTACCTGCACATACACAAGAAACGAAGATGATACACAACATAATATTTTGCATTCCTAACTATCAGTCAGTCGAAGAAGATTAAATCAAATGCGTTAAATGAACATAACACAAAGATGGAAACAATATCATAGTCGAGTATATTAAATTAAAGAAGGAAGAGTACAACCAGGCTTCGACGTTGCGATCTCCTCCAGCAGGGTTCCAACAGGGCTCGTCTTACAAAGCTCGTCGGGAATTCAGACGGGGCTCTCTCTACGGGATCCTCCTTGGTTCGACCTTCTCTATAACGATTAGTCAGCTATAATGTCTCTTCTCCAAGTTCATCTTCTTGGCTATATGTTCAACTCTCGCCTTTGTAAAGGGAGAAGGCCGGTTTATATAGAGGGAGAAGGAGAAGTTAGGATCCCCAGCGGAGTCGCCAATTTGTTTTCCAGGTAAATCCCCTCTGCGGATAGAGGCAATCCCACTAGCCCTAGAGTGGTTCTAGCCACAAACAAGACATGCTATGACATCAATTCCTAGTTAAGAATGGGCAAAGACTTGGTAGATCACTTACCGTAGGTCCTGCACTGTTGTGTCATCCGGAAGAATGGCTGCCTCCCACTCCTGATCCGACAGGTCACGATCCGCTTGTTCTCACGTCCGGATATCTGCACATACACAAGAAACAAAGACGATACACAACATACTATTTTGCATTCCTAACTATCAGTCAGTCGAAGAAGACTAAATCAAATGAGTTAAATAAACATAACACAGAGATGGAACCAATATCATAGTCGAGTATATTAAATTAACGAAGGAAGAGTATAGCCAGGCTTCAACGTTATGATATCCTCCAGCAAGGTTCTAGCGGAACACATCTCACAAAGCTCGTCGAGAATTCAGACGGGGCTCTCTCTACGGGATCCTCCTTGGTTCGACCTTCTCTATAACGATTACTCAGATATAATGTCTCTTCTCCAAGTTCAGCTTCTTGGCTATATGTTCAGCTCTCGCCTTTGTAAAGGGAGAAGGCCAGTTTATATAGAGGGAGAAGGATAAGTTAGGATCCCTGTAATCGTGGGGGGAGTCCTTTCCTCTTAGAATGTTCCATAAACCATTTCCTAAAGGAAGAGATCCGTGGTTTATCGAGTTTAACCACTTGAAATGAGTCATTCCTGAGGTGGTTAAAGGAAAATTCTGCCTCCAATTTGTTAAAAAACATTCCCAAAAAGGCTGGCACGGTCTTAACACAGGGACAGAGCACCAGCTGGCATGGCCTCTAGTACAAATCTTCCCCATTGGCGCGATGGGTGAACTGGCTACCCACGCCAATGCCAAAACATAGGTTTTTAAGTGCTTTTTGAGGAAATGTTCAACAGGAAGAATCATTTCCTTATGCAGAAGGATGCAAAGAAGGTATTTTCAGAGTTTGAAACTACTCACAGGTCATGGGAAAGAACCTCCAACATGCGGGGCGAGGGAATGCAGGTGTTACACAGCATTTTGTCACTGTCCCTGCAATCCCTCGTCTCGTACATTGGAGGACTATTCCCGTGATCTGTGAACAGTAAAATGTCCTGAAAACACCTTGATGGTATCCTTTTGCATAAGGGAAAGAATTCTCTTGAAGAAAATTTCCTCTGGAAAGCCCTAAAAACCCACGTTTTTGCATTGGTGCGGGTAGCGAGTTCACCCTTGCACCAATGGGGAAAATGCACACTAGTGGGCGCGCCAGCTGGCGCTATGTCCCTGTGTTTCACTCGCGCCAAGCCTATTAAGGAATTTTTTTTAATAATAGAAGGTGGAAGTTTGATTCCAAAAACTTCAGAACGGATCATTAAAATGAGGTTGGGTTGTTTGCTTCTGGATCTCCCTGTTTAGGAAGTGGTTTTCCACCTCTCATGGAACCTTCCTAAGAGATAGGACTCTCCCCCATGATTATAGGGAGCCTAACCTCTTCTTCTCCCTCTATAAAAGCCTGCACTCTCCATTTTCTAGCTAGCTAAACATTTTGGAAGAAAACTATAGCTGAGCGACTATTGAAAGCAGAGCTAAGAAGAACCTCGTAAGAGAGAGAGCCTTGTCCAAATTCCCGACAAGCTTTGTGAGACACGCTCCACTGGAAGCCCTTCCAAAGGAAGAAAGCAACATTGGAACTCGGTTGTAATATTTATTTCACATTTCAATATATGCTCGACTACGTTATTGGTTCCACTGTTGTATTGCTTATCTGTGTAATGTAATTTAGTTCAATCCTTTCAGACTGATTGATAGTTACATGTTTGAATTATTATGTTGTATGCTGTCGTTTCTTCTCTGCATGTGTACAGTTGTCCGGACGCGATAAGCGGAAGGATTGTGATCTGTCAAGCTAGGAAAGAGAAGCAACGCTTCTTCTTCGACGACAATAGCGTAGGACTTGAGATAGGCTATCTATTGTAGCTTTGTATTTTATAACTAGGAATCAATATCGTAGCGTGTTTTGTTTGTTGCTAGACCCACTCTAGGGCTAGTGGGATCGCCTCTATCTACAGAGGGGATTTACCTCTCCAACAAATTAGCGACTCCATTGGGGATTAATGGGAGTTGTTCCTTCCTCTGTTGGTTGGTTTTTTTGGCTTTTTGTTTGATTAGTATGCTTTTCTGGTTTACCTTCCTTGGTGTTAAACCCTTGTTCAACCCCCAGAAGACTAGATCTAGTCTCTGTTTGTCCATCGTCATAAGTTTCTAGGGTAAACTTGATTGACGTGGTTATAACTCTAACAGTCACGCCAACTGGCGCTAGTTTCTAGTTAGGCACCCACGCCATCCCATGTTTGGAGTAGATTACATCCAAACAGGCGTGCCAACCTTGCTTGGTTTTAGGGTTTTCTTGTTCTTGGGCTCTCTGAGCTTGACTTTTGGTCCTGGTTCATTTTTTGTAATTGATTGAGTGCTTTGAAGTCAGTTTTGACTGTGTTTAGCCTTTTCCTCTGGTTGTTTTCCCTTTTCTGTCAGTTTTTCATTTTAGCCCTAGGGCTTCTAGGTGCTTCAGTGTGCTGAGCCTCCCGTGGGAGTTTTGGGTCTTTGCTTTCTCGGTCAACTTTGTTTTTGCTTCTTTGCATTCATCTTGCTAAATCCCATTGAATCATTGAGTTTATTGAGTGATTGGTCTCTTTTTCGTTCAATTTCACTTTGTGTTTCTCCAAGGCTAGATCACACGGTTTGTTTGTGTCTCTTTCGAGATTCTTCTTCATTTTGAGGGATTTCGTCATTGGTTTGATTCTTGATTGTGTTTGTTTGAGTTGAGTGAATTCGTTTTGCTTCAGCTCTTTCTTTATCATTCTCAAATTGATGCTTTCATTAGTTTTTCATCTATTTAGTGCATTTGCTCTAATATATTGAAAAATACCAAAAACAATTTTTTTGCATTTGGATTGGCATAGTGAAAATTGAAAACTTCTTCGCATTACTAGGATTATATAATTCTAGAGAAAAGTTTTCTAGTTTCATTAGCTTGCATTGAAAACAATAGTGGATGTTTTTGAGTGTTCATTTTGTTGTCATTTGAAAGCTCTCAACTCTCCCGTAGATAGCTCTTCATTGAACGAAATGATATTTTTGTGGCATGCAGTTTGCATATAGAGGTTTTATGAGATCCAACATTCGATAGGGCCTTGAAATCGAAACGTAAATTGAAGATAAAATTTAAAATTTACTAAATTAACCTAAGGCAACATTGAAACTTAATGGAACATCTAGTAGTCTAAGGTAGAGACGTGTTACGGTGTCTTTAAGCCTAGTAGCTGTCGCTCGCCATCTGGTTACAGACAGCTCTAGTACGGACTTGTGCTCCCCGTAATGTCACGTATATAAAGGGAGACCCCAATAGGTTTTAAATAATTTATCTATAGGAAGCCGAGTCTACCGCCTTTAACCTGTGATACACCAGACACAACATTCAGAGATATTACCTGCATGTATGTTAAGTACTTGGTTGATTTATCTTTCATTTCACCAAGGTGTATATGGCAGTTCACGGATATCTGGTACACCCATTTGCCTAGATTACCAGAGCAGTCACTTTGATCTTTACTGACTCTTTTAACTGAAAAGATCATCGAGCTCTTGTCCTTTCAAGCTCATGTCCAACCTAAAAGCGATAGAGTCACCTTTTGCCTGTTTCTTGACTCTTAAAATATGAAACAACAGAGTCTGGTTTTAGTGTCTTAAAAATTAATCGCCCACGAAATATTCTTGGTTAGAATTTTTTTCTTAGTGTTTTATTTCAAGGGCGTTTACTATGGCAACTTTCTGGAGTTTTCCAATCAAGGAATCCCCTCTGAAGGGAGTCCTAGTCATTTTCCTGCTTTAGGAAATATTGGTGCTCCTTATATGGCCACATTATCCCTCCCTGGGTTAACTGTTGGGTTGCCAGTTTGGTTGTTTTCAACCTCTCTAGTCTCAAGTGTTCCGGCTACCGTACCATCCACTCCTCTACCTGAGCAATGCCATGTTGGTTCAAAGGTGGACCTCTACCCTTCTTCACCTATTTCTTCATCCTCATCTTCTACTTTTCCTGGTGAAAGTTTTGATTCTAGTACCCCGGTGGCTAAGAAGAAGAAGAAGAAGACTAAGAGGAAGAAGTCAGATAAGCGAGAGGCTAATTCTGCAGCTGTTGCTTCTAAAACACCTACTCTCGATGAACCTCCCAACCCTCCGCAGAATTTTAAGTTCCCTTGCATGTTATGCCAAGGAAATCATCTTCTTCGAGATTGCCTTGGCATTCCCAAGGTGCTCGAAGTATGGTCCAACGGTTTTCCGCTGCTGCCTTTGGCTTACAGGAGTCAGGTTGGGGGCATGTCTTCATCTAGCACTGGTAAAACTCCTAAGAAGCAGGGTAAGCTTGCCAATCCCTATAAGTTGTGTGAAGGGCACCATGCCATTCATCTTTGTCCGTATATGGATGAAGCCAAGAGAGTTTTGGACAACTCGATTGTTTCTGCACCGTGCCTTCTAGCTGGTTACAAAAAAAATTCTTTGAGTCCCTCACCAGTTGATTCAACGATCAGTCAAGAGTCATCCTTGCTTGATCTCGCTCCCCCAAAAATTCACCATCATTAATCCATCCCTGACTAACCATTGGTCGTGGGATCGGTTGAGCTGGCCCCGTATGTGGTGCACCAGGTATTTTCTGTTAAGAGTGGATCTCACACCCCTCGTGTTCTTCTTGTTTCTTTGGATTCCTCGGACTTGGAGAAATATTCTCCTGTCCCTATATCTCAGGAAGCTATTCCTCTGCCTCCCATGACAGAGGTCCTGGAGGATACTCCTTCTGCCTCCATGATGGAGATGATGGAGGATGCTCCTTCTTCTCCCGTAACACTAGGGGAAGACCATCTCGGTTCGATGGTAGCCCCTCCAAGAAGTTTTGTCGCCTCCTTTGATTGGGGTCGATTCGCAGGTTATCACCTTCCTTCTTATGTGCCCTTTGAGGTCACAGTACAGGCCTCCCATCTGGTCGTACCCATCACCATTATAGATGAAGGTGCATCTGTTAGTATTTTATCCTCAACTACTTGGCAAGCTTTCGGTTCGGCGCCGCTTATGCCTATCACGTAGAATTTTTTGGGGTTTAACAGAAGAACTAGTCAACTGTTAGGGATCCTTCCGAAGTTGCCTGTTACTTTGGGAGGGAAAACTGTCCATACGGACGTGATGGTTGTTCCTGGCCCCTTGGAATTTAGTTTACTTTTGGTCGTGATTATACTTATGCCATGGGAGCACTTGTCTCCTCCCTCTTTCGTGTGATGTGTTTTCTGCACCAAGGTCGAATCGTGACAATCGATCAACTTGCGTTCTTTGGTCCTACTATGGCAGCTAGCCCACCATCATCCCTTTGCCACTTGTGTCATCCTCGCCACATGTAAATTCTGTGGCTGCCTATCCTGTGCCCGTATTCAGTGATAGTGCCGTTGTACATTGTGTGCTGGGGGAATTGGGTCCAGAATTCCAAGATGTTTTCCTTCCATTGGACGTGAAACCCTTGGAAGCTATGACTTCTTTTTCATTATGATGAAGTCTGGTGGAGCATGGTTCGTCTACTTGTGTCAAGCTCCTTAAACCATGAAACAAGGTCTATTGGAGCATAGTTCCTTTTCTTGTGTCAAGCTCCTTAAAAAATGAAATAAGGACGTCGAAGCATAGTTCCTTTTCTTTTGTCAAGCTCCCTAAAAATGAAACAAGGTCATTCCGAGGAAGGTTCGTTTACTATGTCAACCTCGTTAAAAAATGAATTCAGATCTGAGGATGGCTTGTTTACTATGTCAACCTCATTAAAAAATGAATTCGGATCCGAGAACGGTTCGTTTACTTTGTCAACCTCGTTAAAAAATGAATTCGGATTTGAGGATAGTTCTTTTAAGTGTGTCAACCTCGTTAAAATAATAAAACACGTTCCCTGTTCAATTTGAGTCTTTGATTAGATCTCGTAAAATCCCAGTCGAGTCTTTCACCTGAACTCATAATTTGAACCTTCACTCCATTTTTCATATGGACTGAAGCTTGGGGGGCATGTACACCTCGAATTGAGTCACCATGCTGGGGCATGCCCGGTTTTCCTTGTCATTTCAAGCATAGTTTATTTGGTGTTTTAAAGCTTGTGTAAAAATGAAAACTGATTTCAAGCATACTTTACTTTGTGTTTTGAGCTTGTGTAAAAATGAAACCCATCTTCAAGCATAGTTTAGATTTGTGTTTTAAGCTTGCATAAAACATAAAACTCATTTTCAAGCATAGTTTGCATTTGTACTTTTAAGCTTGTGTAAAAATAAAATATGTTGGTTTGATGCATTTTGTGAAATTTTAAATTTTCCATTGGGTCGTTACTTATGCAGATTATTTAGCTGATAAATTAGATAACATTGTATTAGACATTTTCATAACATATTAAACATCATCACGTATGTAAGCAAGATCCATGTAGAAAATATATATATATATATATATATATATATATATATATATATATATATATATATATATATATATATATGTTGAGTGTTTGCAACGTGTGCATCATATAAAACCAAAAAATATACATGTTTGTTTCAGTTACATCCAGAGACGACATGTCTCTAAAAAATATGCAAATAAAAAGCCTAGGCAACTAATTGGTATGGTGCTCATGGTAGCACGTCACTGCCCATACCAACCGCCTCAGTAAGCAGTGGAGGCAACTCGGCACCCCCACGGTGTGCCTCTGATAAGATAAAGGGACATCAGCTAGGTGAGCATAATCTGGAACCCCACGAGCAATCCCATCTATGTTCTGTACAAGCTCGTCCCCCTCACTTTGAGGGTCATAAGCGAGAGGGGTCCTCCTCGCTATTGGTGACATCCCGGTGGGCCTCTTTGGGCCAACATCTACATACATATAGGATCAGCTGTTAGAACATGCATGTATACCAAAAAATCATAAAACTCATAAAATTAAAAGGAGTCTTACCCAGCTCCTCATCCCAGTCCTATAATTTTAGGAGCGGAAGGTCTGGGTCTCTAGTAAAATTGGTGCTCGCATAGGGCCAGTCATCTATGATGATCAACTATTGTCAGAGCCATCCAAAGAACTCGGGCCGCCATGACATCTACTGGCTGCCCCCTACCCTGGGCATCAATGCCGCCCATCGATCCATCTGTGGCTCTCTCAACAGTGGATCCAGGACTATCGCCCCCTGGAACTGGAAGATAGGTAGTCGTTCTAGGAAGAAGGACACCAAAATCGATCCATATCCAAACTATTTTAGTTTGGTTTGTTTTCATTTTGTGAGTTTCCGTTTAATGTTCATAGTCAATGCTGTGGTCCAGTAAAACATTGTTGGATTCATGCAATCTGATGCAAGAAGGAGCTATGTCTTTGTAGCCTCGTGTGGTGCCTATGACCCCGCAGCCTGCGTAATGGTATGTAGCACTACTCTCAGTGCTAGATCGAGAACGGTTTGAATGTCTAAATTTCTGCTGCCTATTCCTTTGCGTGCCCCTCAACACACCCTGTCCATGACCATCGTCATGCTTTCACTTGAAGGCCTGGTGCCGGTCAAGATAGGGACTGGACCTCTGCGTGATAGTCCAGTGATGAAGTACACGTACGAAACTTCGAGCTCAAGTACCTGATCTCAGAGTTTGAACTTCTCCTCATCCTCATCCCAGATGCTAATCAGATACTGCAGTATTTTGGGCTGAGCCCGAAGACATGGCGTCAGGAAGAATTTTTTCAGTCTGCAATTCCAGAGAGCATTCATACACTGCTCATTTCCCATTTCCAATTCATCTTCCTCACTGTGCTTTCTTTCCTTCCATTCAATTACCATTTTTTCTTTATACCTGCATCAATTTGGTCATAAACACATTGTAAGATCCCTTGGGTACTTAAAACAACAATTCATTGGTTGTATTTTTGTTAAATTCAAACAGAATGATGGGTTGCGCTGTTGGCGCAGCTCTTTTGCTAACATTTGCGCCACCTGGTGTGGCCCCTGTGTGAAAAAGGGTCGGCTGGCACGGGTCCGTGCCTGAAACCCGCGCCAACCACGAAGGCCCTAAGTTTGCAATTCCTCCCGTCAGGGATGCCAAATAGCAATCAAAAGCTATGAAATATGACTTAAAAGATGGCCAATGGAAGCAAATCTTACCTGAAGAAGACAAAATCTGGATTAGTCCACTGGATTGTTCGCAATCGTCGCCTCAAGATTGCAAAGGAAATGGCTCACTGTCACTCTGCAAAGAGGTAAAAAGGTGAAAAGTAAATAAGTTTTTACTATTTGTAATATTTATAACTTTTCAAATCGAAATTGGGTTTTAAGATTTGTTTTTTTTGATATTTTATTATATTTTTGTCGAAAAATGGGTTTTACACTTGCTTGTTGTGCAGCGACAGGTTTTCACGAGATTAGGACAAAGACACGAGTTGTATTTTATACTTTTTCAGAATCGGTAAAAACACGAAAAATTCACTACTGGAGTCACCTTTCAGCTCTTTTCTAACTCTCTAAAACTAAAAATATTGTTGAGTTGCTTGTCGTTTTGAGCTCGTTAAATTGGCTGCGAAATGACATCTACCCAGTATACGTTTACCCCTTTTTCGGGCTGCGATAGATTATTTACGAAAAAGGAATACCCTAGCCTATCGAGACTAGGAGGTTCTCTCAGACATAGTTTTCTACCTTTTCGGATCTGTGGGACTGTCTACGAAAAGGGATTGTTGGAGTTTTATTTTCCACTGTCTTTTCAAACTCTCTAAACATGAAAAGACACTGAGTTCTTCTTTTGTCAGACTCGTTAAAAAATGATGACATCAGACTCCGTCGTAATGACGTTACTCGAGTTCCTCCTTCCTAGGGCTCTTTAAATGTACTAGGTTGGATTTGTTTGAAGGACAAAATTACTATCCCCTTCAAGCTTGTTTTCAAAAAATAATTGGGGTACTCGCCAGAAATGGTGGGGGAAAATGGAACCAGTATCATAGTCATGTCGACAGTATGTCGCTCTTGAACATGGCACTTGTCTGCATTCGTGTCGGGTTGGGGACATCTCATCTTGTTATCTGCTTGCCTTCATGGGTTTGGGTAATCTCTTTTGACCGTTCATCTACTCTTTTCCATGTCACCATGACCTCAGATCCCTTGATGTCAAATACTGCCAAATCCAATTTCGTGCCGCCGATATGTACAAGAGAAGTTGGCCTCTGAAGTTTTCAACCTCCCTCTGATTCTCTGTTAGTCTTGATTCACAAACATCATTTTCCTCTGTCTCGTGTCGATGATGTGGGAAACATCATGGCCCACCTTCGATCAAGGTCACTTCCTGTCAACTTCAGCTCATTATCCGGGAAGTTGTTCTAGATACTCCCTTCAAGTACCTTAGAGCCCGCATGCCTCAATGGCAGGTTCTTCGCATTCGACGCAAGGTTGTCATTATTGGCCTTCGATCGGATGATTCTGTGGGTGTTCGACGCCAGCTCACTGTTCACATTCCGTAGATTGTACCTTTTGTACCTTGAGATCCATTGTCATTATTGGTGGTTTCTCTCGCGTCTGTTAACAACTTTCATTATTGGCTAGTAATCAGACGATGTTCTTGGATGTTTGACTTCAGCTCACATATTCGCATTCTCGAACTTGTACTCTGTTCGGGTCGAGCATAAGACCCTAGATTTTGTCTGATATACATCCAGGCTGTGGGTTCTTTGTGGATTATTATGATTTATTACATGACTCATTCGATTGGATGGCTGCGACCATACCTGAGTCTGCTTGTTGATCCTTATTTACTGGATGGCCGCGTCCATACCTTGGATCCCCATTTTTGTACACTCTATTATGGATGGCTGTGCCCATTTCACATACCATGTATCAGAGATATCAGTTGTATTTGTATTTGCAAGTCTTCTGACAGTAGTGTTTTCAGTTGGGCGCGTTCTCATAAATAATTTCACCCTCCCTCTCTCTTGAACCTCATGCTTTAGGGGGCATCTGTTACACAGCATTTTGTCACCGTCCCTTCAATCCCTTGTCCTGTACATTGGAGGACTATTCCTGTGACTTGTGAACAGTAAAATGTCCTGAAAACACCTTGATGGTATCCTTATACATAAGGGAAATAATTCTCCTAAAGAACATTTCCTCTGGGAAACCCTAAAAACCCATGTTTTGGCATTGACGCGGGTAGCCAGCTCATCCCTCGCGCCAATGGGGAAAATGCACACTAGTGTGTGCACCAGCTGGCACTCTGTCCCTATGTTTCACTCGCGCCAAGCCTATTAAGGATTTTTTTTAACAATAGAAGGCGGAATTTTGATTCTAACAACTTCAGAATGGATCATTAAAATGTGGTTGGGTTGTTTGCTTCCGGATCTCCCTGTTTAGGAAGTGGTTTTCCACCTCTCATGGAACCTTCCTAAGAGATAAGACTCTCCCCCATGATTATAGGGAGCCTAACCTCTCCTTCTCCCTCTATAAAAGCCTGCCCTCTCCATTTGATAGCTAGCTAAACATTTTGGAAGAAAACTATAACTGAGTGACTATTGAAAGAAGAGCTAAGGAGAACCCCGTAAGAGAGAGAGCCTTGTCCAAATTCCCGACAAGCTTTGTGAGACATGCTCCGCTGGACGCCCTGCCAAAGGAAGAACACGACGTTAGAACTCGGTTGTAATATTTCTTTCACATTTTAATATATTATCAACTATGTTATTGGTTCCACTATTGTATTTCTTATCTATGTAATGAAATTTAGTTCAATCCTTTCCGACTGATTGATAGTTACATGTTTGAATTATTACGTTGTATGCCGTCGTTTCTTCTCTGAATGTGTATAGGTGTCCGGATGCGGTGAGCGAAAGGATTGTGATCTGTCAAGCTAGGAACAAGAAGCAACACTTCTTCTTCGACGACAACAGTGTAGGACTTGAGGTAGGCTATCTATCGTAGATTTGTTTTTTGTAACTAGGAATCAGTATCGTATCATGTTTTGTTTTTTGCTAGACCCACTCTAGGGCTAGTGGGATTGCCTCTGTCTGCAAAGGGGATTTACCTCTCCAACAACAGGGACAGTGAAAAAATGTTGTGTAACAAGTAGTATCCTAAAAATATGGTCCGAAACCAAACAAGGGTCCTAAGCAATTTCAGCCGCAAATTGAAAAAGCAACTCACTAAAATGATAAGGAAAACAAAAACAAAGGGAAGAAGACCTATATACATTGCAACTTTTGTAATTGTGATGGCCATATAGAGTCCAAATGTTTTAAGAAGATGGAAGCCTTAGAAGCAGCAATGAAGAAGCACAACATCAATTTGGAGCACTCTTCACCTTCATCTTCAGGAATGGAACTTTCTGCTTGTGGTTGTCAAGCATCAAGATCTAGTTATGCATTAAATGTATCTTCCTCTTCTCACTCTCATGAGTGGCTCATTGATTCTGGAGCTTCTTATCACATGGCCAAAAATAAAGCCATGTGTTCTTCTTTAAATTATTGTAACACCAAAAATATTTATGTTGGTGATGATAGATCTCTTAGTGTTGTAGGATATGGAACCATTCATCTTGATAATGGTAAGATTAATGATGTACTATGTGTTCCTACCTTGTCATGCAACCTTCTCTCTGTTTATTAGATAACTCATTCAGGTAAAGGGAAAATAGTAGAATTCTCACTTCATGATGTTGTAATCAAGGACCTCAAAGATCCTAAACATATTTTAGCTACTGGCATTGCTGATGATTCCACAAGGTTGTATAAGTTTGAAAACTTTGGATCATCACGTTTTCCCTCCATTTTTGTTTCTTATAATGATGAAGTGAGCAAAATTTGGCATGAGTGATTTGGTCACTTAAAATATTACTCTTTTCAAACTCTATGTAAGGAAACTATGGTGACGGGTCTTCCTATGGTATCTTGCTGATATGGTGTTTGCTTCAGATGTGTACTCAAAAAACATCATCAGGATAGTTTTGACAAACGTGCCTCTTGGCATGCTTCAGCCCCTTTGCAGCTTGTGCACAATGATTTATGTGGTCCACTTCTTGTAGTTTCTTTCTTTGGTTGCAAGTACTTCTTAACTTTCATTGATGATTTTTCTAGATGCACTTGGGTATACATCTTAAAACTCAAGAGTGAATTTTTTAACATGTTATTGGCCTTTAAGGCCTTTGTTGAGAAACAATCTAGACATCAAATTCCTAAGTTAAGATCAGAAAATGGAGGAGAATATGTTAACAACAAATTTATCAACTTCTGCACTGAGCATGGCATTTAATTGCAACATACTATTCCATATAATCCACAACAAAATGGTGTAGCTGAAAGGAAGAATCACACCTTAAAAGAAATGGCTAATTGTATGCTTCAATCTAAAGGACTTGGTCTCAATTTTTGGGCAGAAGACATTAACTGTGCAAATTACATAGTAAATCACACTCCTACTAAGTTTTTAAAGAATATAACTCCAAAAGAAGCTTTGAGCTGAATCAAACCAGATGTAAGTCACTTTCGTGTTTTTGGAAGTGATGCTTGGGCCCATATTCTAGATGCGAAACATAAAGCCTTTGTTGGATATTCTGAAGATGTCAAAAGTTATAGACTTCTTCAACCAAAACCCAAAAATATAATCATTAGAAGAGATGTAAAATTTGATGAAAATATATTGGCCTGCAAGCCTAGTTCGGCGGGTGTGCCACCTTTGGCCTATGAGCCTGATTCGACATATGTGCCACCTCTCTCTCTCTCTCTTCTATTTTTAATAGAATTCCTTCAAGTTCAGATGATGATAGTGAGGATGAAAATCCTCCTCCACCTCTTGAAATTTTTCCTTTTACTCCACCGCTTCCAAGATGGGTCCGCTCTACTCGGGATGCAGCAGGTTCTCTTGCATGTGACCCTGCCGATCGACGATGTACAAGTTCTCAGTTTGAAAGGGCCTCTTCCTTATTGGCTCAAGTTATAGAAAATCCTGATCCAGAAACCTTTGAAGAAGCCTCCAGTCATCTAGATTTGGATGAAGCTATGAATGAAGAATATCACTCCTTATTGGCGAATGATACTTGGGATCTTGTTCCTCTTCCAAAAGGAAGAAAACTTGTCAGATGCAAGAAAAATTTTCAGATGCAGATGGGTTTACAAAACAAAGTTTGGACCAGATGGAAAAGTGGATAGATATAAACCTCGTCTGGTTGCTAAAGGATTTTTACAAGTTGAACGCATTGACTATACTGAAACCTTCTCCCCTATTGCTAAAATGAATTCTATCCGCCTTGTTCTTTCCCTTGCTACCTCCTTTAAATGGGAAGTCCATCAGATGGATGTTAAATATACCTTCTTACATGGATATTTACATGAATAAATCTACATGGAACAACCCCATGGCTTTATCCAAAATGACTCTAGCCTTGTTTGTCACCGTAGGAAGTCTCTCTATGGTCTCAAACAAGCTCCTCGAGCTTGGTATTCCAAAATTTATAGATTTATATTAGATAATGGATTTTCTAGGTGTCATTCTGATGAAACTCTCTACACCAAGAAAGTGGGTAAGTCCTTCACCATCCTTGTTATTTATGTTGATGATCTTATCCTTACTGGTAGTGATCCAAACCATATAAACCATGTGAAGTCTAGCCTCAAAAATAAGCTTGAAATGACAGACTTAGGACACTTGCATTATTTCCTTGGTCTTCAAGTCTTGCAATCCAAGGAAGGAATTACCCTCTCTCAAAAGAAGTATGCTTGTGATATTCTACACCACTTTCACATGGAAGACAATAAGCCAGCCCCTTCTCCCTTTCAGTCTAGAGTCAAGCTTTCAGTCACTTGTACTACCCCTGAAGTTGATGCTACCTTATATCGTCAACTTGTTGGTAAACTTATGTATCTAACCCATACCCATCCTGACCTTTCCTTTGCCATTGGTCTTGTCGCTTGGTTTATGCACTAACCTCATGAAAGTCACTAGAAATAAGCTAAAAGAATACTTCAATATATTTGAGGTATAGTTCAATTCAGGATTCATTACAGTGCAAGCACATCTCCATTGTTGATTGGTTTCACTGATTCTGATTGGGTTGGTGACCTTGATGATTGAAAGTCTATTGCAGGCTATGTATTCACTCTTGGTTTAGGACCTATTACTTGGTATTGTAAGAACAAAGTGACATCTCTCTTTCTTCAGCAGAAGTGGAGTATCGTGGTGCAGTTGAGGCCAACAAGGAAGCCATGTGGCTTCATTAGATCCTGTCTGAATTTGGTCTTCATCAGCAACATCCAACTACACTTTGGTGTGATAATCAGAGTGCCATTTAGCTATGTAAAGATCCAGTTCAGCATCAACGTATGAAACACATTAAACTCCACATACACTTCATCAGAAAGCTCATTGATGATTGTGTTCTTGAAGTGTAGTACTGTCCAACCAATGATCAAGTTGCCGATATATTTACAAAGGCTCTCACAGAAGTGAAGTTTACCAAACTTCGATCCATGCTTGGAGTTCAGGAAAGTTGTCATTAAGGGGGGATAGGCTCTAATGCCTCCTTCCTTCTCGTATTGTGTCACTTTTGTAAATCCTTCAATCCTATCCCAAGTTGTTCTTAAGTGGGGATGTTAGGATATTTTAACATATAGGAAATAGGCTCCTTTTGTGTCACCTTTGTAAATCCTTCAATCCTATCCCAAGTTGTTCTTAAGGGGGGATGTTAGGATATTTTGAGACATAGGAAATAGTTAAGAATAACTTAGTCTAGTGTAGAGTTAGGTAAAGTGTGTTTCTTTACCATGTAAATTTGTAAATTATAATCCAACAGTCACGATTTGTAGTGATACGAAGGTTATCTCTCTACTTGGTATTAACGACACTTGATTCGTGGATTAACACTTGATTGGTCCATGATCTCTATTTAAAGAGCATGGAGGGTCATTTTTCTGGTACCTTTTATGAGATAAATAAATGTAACTTTTATTTTTATATTAATAAATTTCCTGAAGTGGCCGCGTTGGCTCAGGCCGTGGACTGTTTCCCTCTTTGAGGGTTTTAACTATGTGATTATACTGGTGTACTGGTTTGTGATCTTTTTGTGAGTGGTGACCTTTGGTTCTTGATCTACAAAACTTACTTTGTAAATTCCTACAACGTGTTCCAGCATCGTAAAACATAGCAACTGTCATTAACTTGTCTGCGATACATTTCGAGTGTGATACCTCACTCCATGTATATAAGTATATCGTATCTCGTCCATGTACTTTCGGGTATATCGGGCAGTGTTACAGTATGATAAGTATAAAGGGGTACTCTCACTGTGCGGTTTCACATCAGACAACGCTAATATGGACTTGGGCCTCCACGTACCTTCGGGTATATTTGGGAGGACAACTTTTAGGTGCTATCCATCCACTGAACACAACATTCGGGGGGATTTCTTGCACGTACTTCTTGGTTCGCCAGGAGTTATTCTATAGTTCACAGTTTCTTGGTAAATCCTTTTGCCTAGCATTACCCTTTTATTTTGTTTATTTTTTTTTGGTTAAAATAAATCAGTAATCATGGAAGAACAAAAAACTTTCCCCTGTCGTTCGCGTAGACTAGCGTTAAAACCACCTTTACCACCAGAAGCTACTTCTGGTAGATGAAGGCGATCATGATCTGCCGAATCAAGTACAATTCATACCTTTGGTGAAACATCATCTTTCCATAAACTAGAGTTAGCTCAAGTTGTTTCTACACATCCCGGTTCATCTTCTGTTGCCAAAATAGAGTCTTCACAGCTACCCGTGGTCACAATCCATCAAATCAGTGAGACCATACCTCCTAGACTCGACGTTTTTCAACCAGAAATTGATCGAGATCCTGTCTCTTCTTTGCCAGAACATCTGAATCCTGAAGTTGAACAACCGGAAGTTGTTCCTACCTTGGTCATCCCAAAAATTTCTGTAGCCATTGAATCTCCAATATCACACAGTCAACCACCTGAAATATACTTTGGGCCTGACGGTGAAATACTTCCACCTGGTTTAATTGTGATTGAAGAAATCCCACAAGACGAGACACCTTTAACTCCAACCCATTTTTGGGAGGACCTTTACCTGTACGATCCTTTTCCTCGATCGACACCATCCGCTTTTGTTGATCCTATTCCTTTTCAAAATTCCGTCGATTCAAAAGGGTATACATTTGGTCAAGTAACCATGCCTGAACCAAAATCTTCTGTTGGGCCATTTGTTCCAATTACATCATATCTTGCCCTAGCTACCCCGTCGATGTTTATAACTTCAGCAGAGTCATATTTTCATGGTGGCCCTTTGGTCCCATCAGGTTAAAAATCATTATCTGGAATTTTCTCTGGTGCATCTTCGAACCCATGGAATTTACTAATGTCATCATCCATTATTTTAACTGGTAATCCTATAGTAAGTACTGAACGAATTGATTCATTATACACATCTTCAGGGAAATATCAAGCCGGTCCTTCTGGGTCTATTCCTTGAAGTACCATATGAACTGGACTCCCAGCATTTGGAGAAAAATATTTTCCATCTTATTATCCTCCTCATGCTGGGGGACAACCTTTGGTCACCCAATATGACAGTACTCTGTCACTTTTTGGTCAACCTAATGTCGAAATGAATGTTTGTCAATGAAAACCCACTTTGCCTATCTAAACACAAATGGTTATACACTTGTATCGACCAATTCAACTTATTACACCCACATCATTTCCACTTGTCAATACATCTTTATCCCTGTTACAGGATCAAAATGTTGTACAACCTTATCAAACGGGTCCTTCAACTCAATATCATCCAACGTTGGGTCCACAGACTCCAAATCCTTCAGTTAATTTACAATAGCCTGTATCCAGAATCATTTATTCACAAGATGGTTTACCATTTTATGGGATGTCACAACCGCAAAATAGTTATACCTATCATCCGAATCCAAGTTATCCTAATTTGGGTTATAACATTGGTGGACAAACCCCTTTGCAGCCACAGGCAAAAATGCCTCAAACTTCATTTCAACAAGTATAATATCCAGGTTTTGGTCAACAGAATCCTCAAGCATTTTCTTTTCAAAACAACCCCTATCTGGGTTACCAGCAATGGATTCCTTATGCTGGTGCTCAAAGGGTTGTTCCTCAAGCAATTCCATCTTACCCTGGCTATGCTCAACCTGACCTTAATAGACAGTTTCCATTTGTCGCAACTTTAGAGTTACCAGATTTAAATCGGCTAACTAATGATCTAATTAACTATGCTCCTTGGTGGCCGGTGATACCTCATAAATTACCCTTGGATGTTCCTAAGTTCAATGGAAACCCTGGAGAAGATCCATCAACTCATGTTATGAATTATCATTTATGGTGTTCATCAAACTCCCTGAATGATGATTCTGTTCGACTACTTCTTTTCCAGCGTACACTCACAAGTCCGACTGCAAAATGGTACATTAAATTACCTAGAGCTTCTTTTGATAATTTCACTACCCTAGCTACTGTCTTTTTGAATCATTTCCAGTTACCCATCATATATGAAACTGGAATGGAACTCTTGACCAATTTCAAACAGATTAATGCTACTCACATCTATGATCATATTCATGAGTGGCGTCGTCTTCGTAGAATGGTTAAGACATTTGTTCTAGATTAGCTCCTTGCTAAATGGTTCATTAAGTACTTGTTACCATCTATAACTGAGGATGTGGCTAAGGGTGGCATCATCATAGAAGATCAAGTTATCGCTCGTGCCCAATATTTAGACTTGATTTATACTCAGTCTGGAACGCTCTATGAAAAAATTCCTAATGCGACAAGATCTAATTTTACTGTTCCTCCTCAATTAAAGGAATCGCATGCCGGAGAAAACTTGATTAGCACTGCAAGCACACATCACTCTACTGCATCTGATCCTGATCCTGCTTCAGAAATTAATGCCATGTCATTTGATAAGGGAAAATGTGACAAGCAACCCCGAAGTAAGAAAAAGGGGAAACTTAAGAAAAATCAAACTTCTAACCCGCATGAAAGATCATCTAATCAATCGTCTGGACCTAGGAAACCTCATTATCCATGCATAATATGTAATGAGGAACACTTTGTTAGGGATTTTCCTCACCAAGATGAAGTCTCAAAAATCATCAAGACTTCCCATGTGTCAGCTGTGTTGACAGACCCATTTCCAAATCCAGACACAAACATGGTTGCTATGGATCCAAATCCTAGTTCCCAAGTGTTAAATTTATCTGTCACAAAACCTTCAACATATATTTTGGTGTCAACGCATAATAAATATTATGGTAGTCAGGCCACTGATCAACCTACTACCTCAACAATGAATCTGTCTATGGAATCAATACCGCTTACTATTATTCCTGAATTGACAACCAAGCCACCAAAGGGAGTAATTCACAAATATACATATAATACTCGAGCAAGAGCTGCACAAAATTATAGTATAGTTGAAGATTTGGCTCAATCCCCTTCAGCTGTGTTTTCTCTTGAGGTATTACAAAATTGTCCCTCCCAAAAATAGGCTTTATTGTCGGCTATTGGTGGAATTGATCCGACTAATTCTAATCTTGTCGTCTTTAATCATATGGGCTATGTGCCGCAACTACTAGCAGAATTGGAATTCTCCATACAAGTAAATGTTCTCAATCACCTTTTTCATCACACTATTATTGATGAGGGAGAATCTACATGCATTATTTCTCTAAATTGTTGGAAGTCACTTGGCTCGCCGCGCTTATCACAATCATCAACGACGTTGAAGGCATTTGATGGACGTACATACAAATATTGTGGTATTATTAATAACTTGCATGTTGAACTAGGGGGAAAAGAGTGAATGTTGATGTTGAGGTTGTTGATGGAATGTTGGTGAGGTAAATCCCCTCTGTGGATAGAGGCAATCCCACTAGCGTTAGAGTGGGTCTAGCCACAAACGAGACAAGCTATAACATTGATTCCTAGTTAACGAATGGACAAAGATTCGATAGATGACTTACCAGAGGTCCTACACTGCTGTCGTCGTCGGAAAGAGTGGATGCCTCTCACTCCTAGTTTGACAGATCACGATCTGCTCGTCTTCATGCTCAGATACCTGCACACACACACAAGAAACAACGACGATATACAACATACTATTTCACATCCGTAACTATCAGTCATTCGAAGAAGGCTAAATCAATTACATTAAATAAACATAACACAATGATGGAACCAATACCATAGTCAAGTATATTATTGAAAGGAAGGAAGAGTAAAACCAAGCTTCGACGTTGAGATCTCCTCCAATAGGGTTCCAGCGAAGCGCGTCTCACAAAGTCTTGTCGGGAATTAAGACGAGGCTCTCTCTATGGAATTCTCCTTAGTTCTACCTTCTCTATAGCAATTACTCAACTATAGTATCTCTTCTCCAAGTTTAGCTTCTTGGCTATATGTTCAACTAGATTTTGTAAAGGGAGAAGGCTTGTTTATATAGAGGAAGAGGGAGAGGTTAGGATCCCTATAATCATGGAAGGGAGTCTTATCTTCAAAGGGTGTTCCATGGGAGGTAAAAACCACTACCTAAAGGGAGAGATCCGTGGCTTATCAAGTTTAACCACTTCTAATGAGTCATCCTTGAGGTATTTAGAAGGAAACTTCCGCCTCTTTTTGTTAAAAAAAAATCCTAAAACAGGTGGCGCGGGAAATACACAGAGACAAAGCGCCAGATGGTGTGGGCTCTAGCGAAAATCTTCCCTATTGGCGCGAGGGGTAAAGTGGATACCCGCGCCAATGCCAAAACATAGGTTTTTGTGTGCTTTTTGAGGAAATTTTCAACAAGAGAAATGATGTCCTTATGCAGAAGGATGAAAAGAAGGTATTTGCAGAGTACGAAATTGCTCACAATTCATGGGAAAGAGCCTCCAATATGCGATAGATTGTAGGGACAGTGATAAAATGCTGTGTAACAGATGCCCCCTAAAGCATGAGGTCCGAGAGAGAGGGAGGGGTGAAATGCTTTATGAGAATGCATTCGACCCAAACACTGTTGTCAGGAGACCTGCAAGTACAAGTACAACTGATACTTCTGGTACATGACATGTGGCAAGGGTGCAGCAATCCATAATAGAGTACAAAAACAGTAAGATCCGACGTATGTACACAACCATCCAACGATAGGGATCAACAAACAGAATCAGGTGTGGTCGCAGCCATCCAATCAGAAGAGCCATGTAATAAGTCATAGTAATCCACAATGAATCCGCAGCTTGGATTTTATCAGAAAAAACCCAGGGTCTTGTGCTCCATCTCGACCTGAATATGTGAGCTAAAGTCAAACATGCAAGAAAATTGTCTGATTACCAGCCAATGATGAAAGCTGTTAACAGATGCGAGAGAAACCACCAATAATGACAATGGCTCTCAAGGTACGAAAGGTAAAATCCACAGAATGTGAACAATGATCTGATGTCGAACACCCACAGAGTCAGTCGATCGAAGGCCAATGATGTGGACCTCACATCGAATGTGAAGAACTTGCCATTGAGGTATGCAGGCTCTAAGGTACCTGAAGGGAGTCTCTAGATCAACTTCCTGGATAATGAGCTGGAGTCGGCAGGAAGTGACCTAATCAAAGGTGGGCCATAATTTTTCCCACATCATCGACGCAAGACAGAGGAATGTGATGTTTGTGAATCAAGACCAACAGAGAATCAGAGGGAGGTTCAAAAATCTAGAGGCAAACTTCTCTTGAACATATCGGTGGCACGACACTTGATTTGGCAGTATTTGACATCAAGGGATCTAAGGTCATGGTGACATGGCAAAGAGCAGATGAAAGGTCAAAAGAGATTACCCAACCCATGGAGGCAAACAAATAACGAGATGAGATGTCCCCAACCCGACACGAACGCAGATAAGTGCCATGTTCAAGAGTGACATACTGCCAACACGACTATAATTTGGTTGTATTTTCCCCCACCATTTTTGGCGAGTACCCCAATTATTTTTAAAAACAAGCTTGAAGGGGATAACACATGCTTGTGATGTAGGTTTTTCCTTCAGAAAAATCCAACCTAGTACATTTTACGAGCCCTAGGAAGGAGGAACTCGAGTAATGTCATAACGACGGAGTCCGATGTCATCAGTTTTAACGAGTCTGACAAAGGAAGAACTAGGCATCTTTTCATGTTTAGAGAGTTTGAAAAGAAATCGGAAAAGAAAACTCCAGCAGTCCCTTTTCGTAAATAGTCTCACAGATTCGAAAAGGTAGAAAACTGTGTCTGAGAGAACCTCTTAGTCGCGATAGGCTTAGGTATTCATTTTTCGTAATTAATCTATCCCAGCCCGAAAAAGGGGTAAACGTATACTGGGTAGATATCGTTTCACAGCCAATTTAATGAGTTCAAATTGACAAGCGTCTTGGAAATATTTTCAGTTTTAGAGAGTTAGAAAAGAGCTGAAAGGTGACTCCAGTAGTGACTTTTTCATGTTTTTACTGAGTCTGAAAAAGTATAAAATAAAACTCGTTTCTTCGTCTTAATCATGTGGAAACTCGTCGCTGCACAAAAAGACGTGTGTAAAACGTATTTCTCGACAATAATATGATAAAATAATCGACACGTGTTTTAAAACCTAATTTAAGATTTCGAAAAGTTATAAAATGCCATAAGTGGTAAAAATTATTTATTTTTCACTTTTACCTTTTTGTGGAGCAACAGTGGTCCATTTACCTTGCGATCTTGTGGCGACGATTGCGAGCGATCCAGTGAAACAATCTTGATTCCGTCAGTTCTAGGTAAGAGCCGACACCATTTTCCATCTTTTAAGCTAATTTTTATTACCTTGATTTGTCATTTTGAATCCTTTAGGAGAGGATTTGTAAAAACTAGGGCATCGCGGTTGGCGCGGGTTTCAGGCATGGACCTGCGCCAATCGCCCCTTTTTTACACAGGGGTCACACCCATTGGCACGACTATTAGCAAAACATTCATGCAAACCATGCAACCAAAAATACGCCTAAATTTAAAGAAAATGCAACCATTTTCTTGCCAATTTCGATGCCTAAGGAGACTTACAACGCTCATATGAACAATGTGTGTAGGTACCAAGAAAAAAAGATGGTAATTGAGTGGAAAGAGAGAGAACACAATGAAGAGGATGAAATGGCCATGGAGAATGAATAATGCATGAACGCCCTCAGAAACTGTGGGCTAAAGAAATTCTTTTTGACACCATGTCTCCAAGCTCAGCCCGAATTGCTTCAATATCTGATAAGCATTTGGGACGAGGATGAAGAAAATTTTGTGCTTCGGGATCAGGAACTTGAACTTGAAGTCTCTAATGTATATTTTATCACTGGATTGTCATGTAGGGGTGCAGTCCCTATCTTGACCGATACCCATCCTTTCGGGGAAAGTATGGGAATGGTGATTGATAGGGTGTGCTGAGGGGCACAAAAAGGAATAGGGAGTGGAAAGGTTGACATCAAAATCATTCCTAATCTGGCACTAAAAGTAGTGCTGCACACTATCATGCAGCTACAGGATCACAAGCACCGCATGAGGCCACGAAGACACAACTACTTCTTGCCTCAGAGTGCATGAACCCGACTCTCTTCAATTGGGCCGAGGGCATGAATATTAACATCAAGCGACAACTCACCAAGTGTAAGAGGACCAAAATAAAGCAGTTTGGGTATGGATCCATTTTGGTATCATTCTTCTTGGAACAATTACCCATATTCCAATGTCAGGAGGTCATTGTCACGATGCCACCACCCAGAGAGCCACGGATGGCCCAATGGGCCGCACTCATGCCCAAAGCAGGGGGTGGCCAATAGATGTCTTGAAGGCCAGAGTCTTTTGAATGGCTCTGATGACAACTAATTTTCATGGAGGATTGGAACTATGCTGGTACATACTTCACCGGTGATCCAGACCTTCCGCTCCCAGAGGGAGAGGATTGGGACGAAGAGCTAGGTGAGACTCATTTTTTATTTTCATGAGTTTTATGATTTTTTGGTAATCTTATATGTATGCAGATGTTGGCCCAGAGCGACCTGCAGGTATGTCACCGATAGCGAGGCGATTTCCTCATGATTTCGATCCTCATGGTGAGGGCAATGGCGAGGATATAGTATATAACCTGGAGTGGATCACCTGTGGGATTCCAGACTATGCTCATTGCAATGATTTTCCTTGAGCCTATCAGAGGCACACTGTAGGGGTGTTGAGTCATATCCACCGCTTGCTGAGGCGGTTGGTATGGGCGGTGACGTGCTATCATGAGCACCACGCCGATTAGGCACTTAGGCTTTTATTTCCGCACATTTTTGAGAGACATGTTGTCTCGTGATGTAACTGAAACAAATATATATATATTTTTGGGTTTTTATGATGCACACATTGCAAAAAATCGATATATATATGTATATATATATATATATATGCATCTATTTTCTACATGGGTCTATTTACATATGATGATGTTTTATAAATTTTGCAAATGTCTATCTAGCACAATGTTAGCTATTGCATCAGTTAATGTATTCATTCGTCTTGGTATATGTTGATATTTAATGAAATAAAAATGTATTTCAGGTAAACGAATACGCAAATAAAATCTCAAAAAGAATGGGTTTCGAACTGAATAATGATCGTTAAGTTGAAGAACAACAAGTTGCGAATCTAGATTCATCAACAATGTGCGTATGTCGAGGTTAACTTCCTCGATTAATAGTTCCAAAACAACACTATATTCAATGACATTTTTTGTAGTTGGTCTTAGAAAAATACCTTGTAGGTTAATCAACTCACCAACAGGATCATAAATTACCCAGGCTGCCAAAGACAAGTTCATGGTACTGTAGGAAGCACCATCCGCGAAACCGACATAAGGGGAAATAGAAATTTGCATAAAAAACAAGACCCAATAAGCATAAAAAATCTCACAAATCACATCAAACCAAAGCATGCACAAAAATAAAAAAATCACCTATGTACACATATCATGCATGAATGACTCAAGCATAATAATTTTTGAGGTACAACCCATTTCTGGGCTGTGCTAAGGGATAACCTTCATAATCAATAAGCTCATAAGCCCCATTCTGTAACACATGTTTGACGATGTAGGGCCCATGCCACATGCGTTAGAATTTTCCTTCCCCCAGCTTGTCATGAGCTTGGTCGTATAGGAGAACGAGATCACCTTCAATAAAAGAGCAAGTGGAAACTGTTTGGTCAAAATGAGCTTTGACTCGCTTCTTCTGTGCTTTGATGACCAAGGCAGCTAAGCGACAAGTTTCATCCAATCTCTCTAAGCAGAGGAGACGCTCTTCCTCAGGCCAAGTATTAGGCAGTAATTCTACAACTGGTTTGAGTGAAGGGATTTCACATTCAATTGGAAGAGTGACTTCCAGACCGTATACCAACTGAAACGAGGTAAATCCGGTTGCACTCTTAATCGACATTCGGTAAGCCCAAAGAGCTGGAAACAACATGAGATGCCAGTTTGATTTATGGATCCCAATTTCTCATTGAAGCATTGTAACAAGGTGTTGTGTAACCAACTCAAAAAGAGAAGAAAAGAGATATAAACGCCTTAGAAATGAGCCACTTCGAGGGGGCAACCTCCAATACATTACATAAATGAACAATTCTTGGATGATACAGTTTACAAAACCTCCTTTCTATATATAGGAGTCCATGGGGCCATAATGTAATCCTAGTGGGCCACAATGTAATCCTAGCCGACCTAACAATAATAATTTAAGGGCACAATAATAACAAAATGGGGGTTACAAGGGTACAATGATAACAATAAGGGGGTTACACTAACAAAAATAAGGGACTATACTAGTAATATAGGGACCTAACATGCCCCTCTCCTTCAAAAAAAGTGTTGTCCTCAACGCTTGAGTAGCTCTGGGTGCTTTTGTATAAAATTCTCATCCTCCCATGTAGAATCTTCAGTGGGTAAGTTCTTCCACTTGATGAGATACTCTGAAATTGATCGATTTCGTAGTTGTCGAGTTCTTGTTTCCGTGACTGCTTCTGGTTCCCATATGATTTTTCCTTCCTCATCAAGTTCTGGCAATATTGTTTGAAATGGAAGATTTTCACCTATAACCTTCTTTAAGCACGAAACATGGAAAACTGGATGTACTCGCGAAGAAGCAGGAAGCTCCAATTTGCATGCCATAGTACCAATATTTTGCAACACCTTGTAAGGACCATAGTACTTTGGCGATAATTTATTATCCTTCTTAGCTTGCTTGAGGGACATTTGTTTGTATGGTTGTAGTCGTAAAAATACCAAATCTCCTACATCAAAACTTCTCTCGCTGCGTTGATCTGCCTATTGTTTCATTCGATTTTGTGCCAAATTCAGGTTATCCTTTAAGAGTTGGAGAACTTCTTGCTGATGCTCGATGTGATCTTCCACTGCTTGAACCTTCGAATTTTCCCTTAAGGATGATGTGATGGATGGTGGATGATATCCATAAAGTGCCATAAATGGGGTCATTTTTGCTGCAGTATGGAAGGAAGTGTTATACCACCATTCAGCAAGAGGTAACCACTTGACCCATTGTGTTTGTTTATCGGATACAAAACAACGAAGATATCCTTCCAAACATTTATTTACTATCTCAGTTTGACCATCAGATTGAGGATGATAAGATGAGCTATGAGTTAATTGAGTACCCAAACAAGAAAATAACTCCGTCCAAAAATTTCCAGTAAAAATGGGATCTCTGTCGCTCACAATAACCCTTGGGCTTCCATGTAGCTTTTGAATTCTGTCCATAAATGTAGTAGCAACTGTACTTGCTTTAAATGGATGAGATAAAGCACAAAGGTGTGCATACTTGGTAAGTCTATCAACTACCACCATGATGACACTCTTTCCTTCGGACTTAGGTAAACCTGTGATAAAATCCATTGAAATCTCCTCCCAACGTTGACTTGGAATGGATAAAGGTTGTAGAAATCCCGGGGTCTTAATTGTTTCCACTTTATTCTGCTGGCAAACCAAACATTCCGCCACAAACTTTTGAATATCAGATTTAAGGCCATCCCAAAAAAATTCTTTCTTCACCTTGTGGTAAGTTTTTAAAAATCCCGAGTGTCCTCCTAAAGGAGAAGTGTGCAATTCCGGAAGAATCTTTTGTTTTAGTTGGGAATTCTTACAAAGATATAAGCGATCTTTGTACCATAAGGAATCATTTTTCCAACTAAATGTATCGGATGTACTAGGATCTTGCTGCAACTTTTGAATGAGTGTCCATACATCTTTGTCCTTCTTCCATTCATCTCTTGCTTCGGTTATCCAATCTGGTTGGATAATAGAAATGGCACAAAGCAATGCTTCCACCTCTTCATTCTTTCTTGAGAGAGCATCTGCAACAACATTTAGCTTCCCTTTTTTGTAGATTATTTCAAAGTCATAACCCAACATCTTTGTGACCCATTTTTGCTGCTCTTCTGAAGATAGTCTTTGTTCCAAAAGTGTTTAAGACTATCATGATCAGTTTTTACCTTGAAGTGTCTTCCCATTAGGTAAGTTCGCCATTTCTTTAGTGCATGTAGTATTGCTAACATTTCCTTCTCATAAATAGGTTTCTGTAAATACTTTCCTTTGATTGGACGACTTTCAAAGCAATGGGTCTTCCTTCCTGCATTAAAACTGCACCAATTCCATTTCCTGAGGCATCACATTCCACAATAAAGGTTTTTGTGAAGTCTGGTGTAGCTAATACCGGTGCTAGGCACATTGCCTCTTTAAGACGTTCAAAGGCCTTAGTTGTTTCAGGAGTCCATGAAAATGCATCTTTCTTCAATAATGTTGTTAGAGGTGCTGCTATTCTCCCATAATTCTTAGCAAACTTGCGATAATACCCTGTTAACCCGAGAAATCCTCGCAACTGCTTTATGGTTGTGGGAACTTTCCATTCCTTAATGGCTTTAATTTTGTTAGGGTCCACTTTAACCCCCTCGTGAGATACAATATGACCCGGATATTCCACCTCTTGTACTCCAAAGAAACATTTGGACTTTTTTGCATATAATTGTTTCTCCTGCAATAGTTTGAGCACCCTGTCAACATGTTCAACATGATCCTTCCAAGACCTGCTGTAGATTAGTATATCATCAAAAAATACTAGCACAAATTTTCTAAGGAAGGGTTTGAAAATGGAATTCATCAACCCTTGAAATGTGGAAGGTGCATTGGTAAGGCCAAAAGGCATGACCAAAAATTCATAATGACCCTCATGAGTTCGAAATGCTGTTTTTGGAATATCTTCGGTCTTCATTCTAATTTGATGATATCCTGAACGAAGATCCAACTTGGTAAAATAAATTGCTCCATGTAATTCATCCAATAATTCATCAATCACAGGAATGGGAAATTTGTCTTTAATGGTGAGCTTATTGAGCTCCCTATAATCCGGACACATTCGCCGTGATCCATCCTTCTTGTGTACCAATACTACAGGAGCAGAGAAAGAACTTTGACTGGGTTGAATTATACCTGCCTCTAACATTTCTGCAATCATACGTTCAATTTCGCTTTTTTGGAAGTAAGGATATCTATAAGGCCTGATGTTTGGAGGGACACTTCCTGGAATCAAATGAATAGCGTGATCATGATCACGAATAGGTGGGAGTCCTTTGGGAGTTTCAAACACCTTGGAATGATTGTCCAAGACTTGTTGGAGATCTGCAGAAATAGATGATTTTGATGTTGGAACTTCTAGTGAGCATAATTGTGCAATTACGCCTCGGTGTTCTTTCTTTAGAAGCTTTGTCATGCCATTAGAGCTTATTATCCTTCCTGGCTTCCCTTCAATACCCCGTAATTCGACTTCCTTTCCTTCTGAAAAGAATTTCAAGAAAAGTTCTTGAAAATTAAAAACTACCGTCCCCAAAGATTGTAACCATTGTACTCCTAGTACAACATCAGCACCTCCCATAGGAATGGAAAGCATTGGACTAGTCAATACATATTCCCCCATGGTTAGCTTGATATTATGGCATTTTCCCGAGCAATTTATAGTTCCTACATTTGCAACCATCACTTGACATTCTGGTGCTGGGTATAGGAAACAATTTAATTCCTTGGCTACCTTACAATGAATAAAATTATGGGTGCTACCTGAATCAATCAACACTATTACCTTTTTCTTCTTGATTTGTCCTTCTATCTTGAGAGTTTGAGAAGTGGTAATTCCTGCCAGTGCATTACACGATATGGTCGGATTCATTTCTTCCTCTTCTAGGGTTGGTTCCTGGTGTATATCCTCTTCTTGTTCATTTTCTTCTTCCTCTTCACAATCTATGTAAAATAATTTCTTCTGAGCACACTTATGACCTTTAGTGTATTTGCTATCACAACTGTAGCAAAGCCCTTTTGCTATTTTTTCTTCCAATTGTTGTGGTGTCAACCTTGTAGGTTATGGAAATCTAGGCGTAGCAACACTTCCTTCTTTATAGAATTGAGTGGTAGGCTTCCTTGTCGCCATAATTTTACATTCAACTTTTCTTGCCAACATGAATGCCTTCTCCAATGAATCAGGTTCCAAAACACGAACTTCATGTTGGATGTTATCCTTTAGAGTACCTAAGAAGAGATCAATCCTGTGTTCCTCTGGAATATTAGTTACCCTTATATTCAATTTTTGGAAGTCCTCAATGTGCTGCCCCACTAAACCCTTTGTTTGAGATTTATCAATTGGCTAAAGAAGGTGTTGCTCTTTGTATCCTCATAATGTGCTATCATTTCCTCCGTAAAAATTGACCAAGTGACAATTTTTTTACGGGAGCAAAGCCATCGATACCATACAAATGTATTTTGTTCTAAATGTAAAGTTGCAATGCGTACCTTTTGTGTGTTTTGCACGTTATGGAGATCAAATATTGCTCCATCTGTAGTATCCATGTTACAGGATCCTTTCCATCAAACTTCCTCATATCCATTTTTGGAATATGGTGGTTCTTTCTGCCAACATTCGAGTTTATGGAATCATGATTAACATTTATTTTGTTCTCATCAGGAGGTTCTTCTCCTATATTTCCACCATTAGGAATCATTTCTGGTTTTAAGCTTGTCATCAAGCCTTCCATGTATGCTTTTATATCATTCTTCATGTCATCCATCTTAGCTTCCATGCCGACTTCCATGCCATCCATCTTAGCTTCCAAACCATTCATCTTAGTTTCCCCGCCTTTCTTCAAAACTTCCATTTCATTTTTTGTTGTTCTTTGCGAGAGCGAAATTTGTTGCATTTGCTCTTGTAATTTTGACATGTCATGTTGCCATTCTTCATCTTCATGAGTAATAGTAGAGCCTTCTAAAGGCTTAATGGGTGTTGAATTCCTTTTAGGGGCCATTTCAGACTCCAATATTGATATCTATTCTACAATAGGCCCTTGCAATCAATTCAACTTGATTCTTCAAACAAGACTTATGCAATTCGGAAAAAAAAATACACACCTTTTACTAGCTTTGAGGAGCTCGATATTGAAATTGTATTATCTCTGTGCTTGAAAATCTTTGATATCTGAAATTCAGCCCTGTAGTAGCCCTCTGAAGCTTCTTTCAAATGCCACAGGTCTGACCTGATTTTGATGCTCCAAGACAAATTTGTGTCCAATCTCCCACAATGACCTAATTCTGGACTGGTTCAGTAGAGCGAACTTGTACGACTTGCCACGTGTCACTGTTTTGTCTTTTGTCTCTGAAATTGATAGCAAAGAAACTACAGGCTGTGTACTTGTGACCACGTTTGACGGCACTCCAATCCAATCTTCAGAGAGAGAGTTATTGAACTTTTCCCACGATCACCTCTTTGAGATGAAATTCAGGAGCCTGAAAAAGCACTACCTTCCACAGATCATATCTCCAAAAATATTGCGAATCAAGTTCTGAAATTTTTGGAAGACTTTCCTCAGGATTTCAGCTTCGCACCATATGAATTTCAGACTCTGACCCTTCGTACAAAAATATTTATAGCGCAAATTCCACGATGACCTGTTTATGAGCCTGAAAAAATACCTAACTTCCACAGATGATATCTCCTCAAGTATTGCGAACCAAGATCTGAAATTTTTAGAAATCCTTCCTCAAGATTTCAGCTTCGCACCCTAAAAATTTCAGCTTCTGAAGCTTCGTAGAAAAAAAGTTATAGCGAAAATGCCACGATGACCTGTTTGGAGCAGCGAAACCCTAGAATCCCCAACCTCTGATACCAAATGTTGTGTAACCAACTCAAAAAGAGAAGAAAAGAGATATAAACGCCTTAGAAATGAGCCACTTCGAGGGGGCAACCTCCAATACATTACATAAATGAACAATTCTAGGATGATACAATTCACAAAACCTCCTTTCTATATATAGGAGTCCATGGGGCCATAATGTAATCCTAGTGGGCCACAATGTAATCCTAGCCAACCTAACAATAATAATTTAAGGGCACAATAATAACAAATTGGGGGTTACAAGGGTACAATAATAACAATAAGGGGTTTACACTAACAATAATAAGGGGCTATACTAGTGATATAGGGACCTAACACAAGGACTTTGTTTACAGCTTCAACTTGGCCATTATCTTGAGGGTAATACGGCGTTGAGCTGTCATGGCGCAGACCCAACTTAGATGTCAGCTCCGCCATCATATAGTCCCGAAAATGAGAACCTTGATTAGTAACGATGGCCTGAGGGACACCAAACCGAGTAATAACATGATTGAATATGAGTTGTGCTGCTGTATTACCGTCCACAGTCAGTGTAGGCATTTATTCGGCCCATTTTGTGAAATAATCGATGACGACGATAATATAGGCATGCCTCCCTGCCGAACGAGGGTTACACGTCATAAAATCGATGCCCCATTTAGAAAAAGGACCAACGGTAATGACAGGGTGTAAAGGAATAGGTGGCACACGCATCTTGTGTTGATATATCTAGCATGCATGACATTTGCGTACTGCGACAATGCAATCTTTAAAAATGGACGGCCAGAAATAGCCAACACGAAGGATCTTCTGTGCGGTGGCATAACCAGACATGTGACCACCATAGGTGCCACTGTGGAAGTCATTTAAAAATTTCTCATCTTCCTTGAAGGTCAGACATCGACAGAGTACAGAATCGACTCCAACACGATAAAGGGTGTCTTCAATAATACGATAAGGTTGCGACTGATGCCGAATGCGACGTCAGGCCTCTTTCGTTAACTTAGACCTAAAATTAGAAGTTTGTAGGTACACAATGATATCACCATACCACGGATTGAGGGTGATAATCAAGAAAAGAGTTTCGTCCGGAATGTGATCCTCGGAATGAGAATGAGTAGAGTCGGCGGGGAGAGAACAAATCAAATCAGCGAAAACAAGTGATTTCTTTGATTTGGCTGTAGTAAAATCCAAATCAAATTCTTGGAGGATAACGATCCACTTCGAGTATTTTCCCCCCAGCAACTGCCGAGACAGAATATAGGTCATGGGGTTACAATCAGAAATCACGGTCACCGTGCGTAAAAGGATATAATGACGAAAACACTGGACGACCTGGACCGCAGCCAACGCTAGCTTCTTGACATGTGAATAACGCGTTTAAGGGTCAAGAAGGTTCCAAGACAAGTAATAAAAAACATGCTCATTACCATCATCATCATCTTGAACCAAAACCATGGCGATCGTACTGAAGGCGGCAGCTAGAAAGAGGGTGAAATCATGATGATAATTCGAAGGGCGTAATAGAGGAGCGTTGAAAAGCAACATCTTAAGTGTATCAAAATATTGCTGGGCAATCTCATCCCAACAGAAAGGGATGTCCTACTTTAAAAGTCGTGTGAATCCCTTAGCTACTTTGGCATAGTTCGGGATAAAACGACGTAAGAAATTTTCTTTCCCTTGGAGATTCTGGAGCTGGTGTAACGAGGATGGAGAGGGGAGATTAACAATAGCCTCAACCTTAAGTGGATCAAGGTGAATATTACCTGATGGTAATCAGTAGTATATTAGTATATTAGTAGGTTCCTAATATTTTCAAAATTTCATGCCTCAAGAAGGCCTCTAGACAACATATAGTTGCCTCCATGGATATTCCACTTCTTCATGATGAGAGCCATTTGGGTTTACCACCAAAGGCTAACTTGTACACTTGGGAGGAGAAACTAGGGGACATATTGATGAGAGAGCATCTTGTTCAGTGGAGGAAATTATCATATGAGTATGCTACAGGAGGAGGAAAGGAGACTCTTCAGTTTTATCCTTGCATTTTCTTGAGGACAAGAAAAATTTGGGAGGGGAGGATTGTAATATTCCACAATTAGCTATAGCTAATTGGAATATTAATTTTTTCTTTTGTCATTTAGATAGATGAATAAGTGGGTAGGGAGACCCATAAATATCTTTAGTAGGAAAAAAAAATCCCTATTAATGTGAATAGGGATCATTTTAATAGCTAGATAAAGCACCCTCATGTGTGAACAGGGGCTAAAGAATATGGACAAGGTCAAGTTTGACCAAATCAACAACGCTGGTATGGAGAGAGTGGATCATCAATGAGAGACAATGCAATGTTAATGGGATGAATTATCCATGAGAGTAGTAGCTTTAATGAGTGGGACCCAAGGTGAGAAGGCTCACAATGCATATAAGGAAGGGTAAGGTAGCCATAGAGGGATTATGTGATGTTGATTGATTATTGATTTTGTGGTCTGCATGACTGTTTGCACTCTTCAGCTATTTAGCAGAGTCTGCTATGCTATTTAGCACAAGGGTGTTCCTGAGAGGGAATCCCACACTCATCCTCGGGGGACTTCAAGTGCCTACTCAAGAGGGGTATTATTAAGCTACATATTCCACATTTTGGCATCAGTCCAAGCTTCAGTTTTCAGCTACAATGCAGTTTCTTGCAGAGTTTTGTTGTGTTGTAGGGTAGAAACAACGGAGGATTGAATGGGCCATTTTCTGATTTATTTTTTCAGTGCAGAGGTATCCTGTCCATTGGGAGGCTAGCAAGGAAGGTCCTGGAGCATATATTCATCATTTGGCATCAAGCCAGCTATTTCCACCTCCTACAGCGCAATTTCCCTCAAGGGTTGCATTATTTTATTGAGTATTTGCAGTGGAGGTTTCAATCCTTTGTTTGGAAAGTTATATCTTCAGTAGAGGGATCATACTTTTAATTGGAGGATATATTGGAGTATTTATATACATTTCCATATCATTTTCATCCACCTCCTTTCTAGTTATTCAGTTGCAGCTGTCATTAAGTCCTAGGGCTGCATTCTGACATTTTTGAATTTTGGGTATTTTTGGAAACCCTTTCTGGGTTGTCTTGGAAATGTGCTTGGGAGCATAGATCTCTATCCCTAGAACCTTTTGAGCTATATAACAGCAGATCCATATCATTTTACACATCCAGTAGTATTTTACTCACTAAAACTGCGATGTCTTGGCTCATGGCATTTAAATAGCAATTATATTTCATGTATTGGGATATTTTCTTATGGGAGGCTTGTGTTGTATTTTTTGAGTGACTTTATCCTCAAGTTTTTGTGCCCATTATTGCTGATATGTTTAATAATATGGCTCTACATTTTTCAATTTATTGGTGTATTGATATTCATTGCTACTTTTCCATTATTTTTTTTCTATATTTCTGTTTATTCTATTTAGGGATATAACAGTTTTAGAAGAGGAGAATGTTGCCTCGCTTGAGTTGTTTTTCGGAACCAATGTTTGATGTAATCATGGTAGTATTGGTCCATTTATTGATTTGTCCCATGCTGCACCTCCTCTTATTCCATGCCATGCCGATTGTCCTCCTTAGGGTAAGTAGTATCTTGATTACATTCTGGATCTACTGATATACATGTCAAGAACTCTTCGATCTCAGGTTCTAGTGGATGTTCTCCATTTATTATAGTGCATGATTCATTCGTATCCTTGGATGATTGGTAAGGGAAATCAAAGAGACTTCCAAATCTTCTTGTGGTGGTGGAGAAATGGACAATATCTTGACTATTGTCAAGAAATTCTCTTCATGAGAGGTAGAGATCAAGATCCCAACAACTGCTAGGGCTTGAGATAGGTCCTTCATACTTGTTATCATCTTCAAGTTCATATGGTTGATTGATTATCCCTGTATCCACACACATATTAGTAATGAGGGTTCTTACATCACCCTAAAAAAAATGATATAATGTTAAAGATTGGAATTTGGAGATATATGAATTTAATAAGCTATTGGATGAAATAAAGCTCACCACACTTGAATAAAAACAAAATTTCATATAAGGAATGGAACAACGTGTTAAGGAAAATTCCATATTAGAGTACTATTTAATCTATTCAAAGAAAAACAATTCGGAAATTAAATGTCTCACATAATGTTTTAGACTATTCTAAGTCCTATGCCATTTGTGAGGCTTAGCTATGGTTCCTATAGATGTGTCTTAATAAGTCTGTGATATTTACACACTTTTTGAATTACATGAAATGTGGAAATGAAATCACTTAAATCATGTTTTAGACTATTCTAAAGTCCGCTTCTACTTCTACGCATAAAGGAAAGGAAATAAAAGTTGAAAGATAAGAAAAAGCAATGAGACTTTGGAGCAACCCCACCATAGTGGATGCGTGGCTCTTCACACATGTCTTATCACACTCTCACCGCCCTCTGACTTACCTACAATACCATTGAAACTCTTTAATATAAATCTTACCTGAACCAAAGTACAACTCCCCAACAACAATGCCAAAATTTTGAGAGTTTTAACTAGAAAATTAAACCTCTTAATATTTAATTGTCAATCCGAGACTCAGAAACATGAATTGTACTGTGTTTGTGGCTTAGGTTAAGGTCAGAGTAAATAAGTTTCCTTGTTAATGATAGTTAAGTAGAGAATGATAAAAGCACTCTTCTATAAATTAAGTAAACTAGCACTCATCTCACTCAGAAATAACATTTACTCAACCTACACTACTGCAAGATTCATGTTGGAAAATGATACAATTGATCTATTAATTCTTAAAGGACAAAAAAATTATTTTAAGTTATAATGAGATCATATTACTAACACACTGTCAGGAAATCAACCTTTAAAATTATGTACTAAAAAAGAAAATCTAAATAATTCAAATCAAATCACACTTCTCGCAAAAATGAATCTATGCTACTGTTGACTAATTACCCTATGATATCAACTTGAATCACACTTAACAATGTTCTAAATTAACTCTCTATATCTCTCTTTGCCTTGAATGAAATCAAAGCCAAATTGAATCAATCTTAAATTAAATTGAAATGCTGGAAGAAAATCTCAGTTTAAAACTAAATCTCATTGCTCCAAATCAATCTTAGATGTTGGAAATGAATCATACATTACTTGAAATCACATTGTTAGGGTCTTATAAACTATAGGATATCAAGGTGATTAGGTATTTTATAGTTGAATTTCATATTGTACATGATTTTCAATCTTCAAATGATTTCCAAAAAAAATAAAAAAAATAAAAAAGAGGGTATGTCAAAAAAAGAAAGAAGGAAAAGAAAAATAAAACCCAACAAAAGAATAATACTGAAAGTGCTGCAAGTCAAAATGCCACTACTGATAAGTTAGTTTTTTCAATTCATACAGTTTAAACATGATTGAAAAAATTGAATTTCTGTCAAATAGGTTAGAGAATAAAGACTTTCAAAACAGTTTAATCTTGATAAGTGAGTAGATAGGTAGAAATGAAATTGATTCAATAGTGTAATCTAAATCAATTGGAGAAATAAGGACTAGGATAGGACAGATTTTCATAAAAAAAAAATAAGGACAATCTGGGTCTGCTAGTTCAAATGCACCCTTCAGAAGAAAAGAAGAAAAAGTGTTAGGTTATAAGAAAGGGTAGGTAGAGGAAGAGAAGGTGATTTTGGGAAAAAACATTAAAAAATTTGGGGAAAACATGAAATACTATATCCTAAGCTGTAGAATGGAGACATTTATATGTTGGAAAACTTAAAAGGATACATATCCTAAGTTTAAAAGTATTATTTATACAGAGATATTCGGAAAGTATACATATATTTCCCTATTTACTTAAGCTTTCACTATCTATATATTATTTTCCACACATTTCATTTTCCCTGACCCCACCACTCCTTCATCACATCATATTATAATCCCGACACATTTCCCTTCATCTCACCCCATCCATCATGATCAGACGGTCATGATTACCTTTCACCCCCCGCACCATACGAACTTTAATGTCGGGGGCGGGGGGGAGGGCGTGGGGGGTTGTCCGAAGTCAGTGGTATCGCGAGAGACCTCACCTCATACATGGCGGGTGCTCATGCTTTCGCACCCCCCTCACAAAATCCACTTACCATGCACTACCCCCTTTGAAAAGTTATTTTTCTGCTACCATAAACTGCCCTCTCGACTGTGACTGTTATCCCTCCTCATATCACCTCCCACCACATCATCCATCCGTTTCACATCTAATCAGCTCCACTCCCACCAAAAATCATTTCGTTAGTTAATTAATGGGTTTAACTGTTAATCAACAAACCCAGGCCATGGACAACGGGAAAAATAGAAAAGCTACAAAATTTATCCCTCCCGCCTTCTTTAAAATTTTACTTTGCTTTTCGATTATCATCCCTGTAACCAACCTTTCATTTTTTCAAGTCAAACACAACGAATTCCCATTTTTTCTGCAGGTTCTCTTCAATTCAATTCCGCGTTTGCGATCTGCTAACCTACATCACCAGCAAATTCAACCAGTCTGCAAACTGAGTCTACCATTCCGCCAAAGAAGAAAGGTCAGGAACCCCCTTTCAATCTAATGATTCATCCTCCAATCGACGTTGATCATGTTAGCTTAGCGGATAAATATTTCAAGATCCATGAAACACTCTATGAGTTTGACATATTAGATGCTTATTGTTGGTTAGAGGACAAGCTCATAAATGGTGTGGATAATATCTTCCCGTGGGACACAAACATTCCCTACTATATCTTCCCTAAAACCCACAGTGACCTAGAGTTCATTAGAAGGATATACCAAACCAAAGGGATGTAATTGCTCCTACTAGTGAGGTTTTGTTTACAATTATAACCCAATCCATCATCCAAACGATGCAGGTACCTTTAGCCAAAAATACTACCCCATTCTCTCAAGAAGCCCTCATAGATCTGTATCAGAAGATTGATTTTGATAAGAGAGCCTCAAACCTTGAGCTATTTCTCACTAAAAACACTCCTTTACCAAAGAAAAATTCCCCATATCCCTCAACTTTATTCCCTAAGACAACCAAGCAAATAGTCACAGTCCTTGCCCACCTCCTAGGGTACTATTCTAACCAGTGGATAGATGAGGCAATTATAGGCTTTTTGACTATATTGTCTACAAACTCCAAACCCTCAGTCATGTTTGATTTTAGAAAATTATTGGCTGATAATATCCATAAAAAATTTACAAAATTTCATACTGAAGGAGTATTTAAATATACCTTTGTCATTATCCATATGTTCTTATATTTTTAGGCAGAGAAATTTTAGTTTGAAATGAAGAAAATGGATGAACATGGACTTCCACATTCTGTCATTTTTTGGACAACCTTACTGATGAAGGAGCAAGAAAAATTCAGTTATAAATAGTTTATTGAGATATTTCTACATCCTGTAATGAGTATTTTGAATGGCACAACTGAGCCCATAATAAGTGAAGAAATCGAGAGAATAATGCATCTTTCATATCAGGCGAGAACAACAGATTTGTATTTATAGCAAAATTACATAGAGTTGAGGGTATATGGGTGTGAATTTCCACCCTATAAGCTACCTAAATTCCTCCCCATGATAATTTTTTTCCTAGAATATATTAGACAAATGTCGAATGCAAATGAGGCACTTTGTCTCAACAAAAAATAAATCAGAGTTCAGGATAAAGTCTGAGATAGGGCCTTTTATATGAAACAACAGGGAAACATGAGAGGAGTCTAAAAAGAGATTGAAAAAATGAAATTTTCTCCCAGATTCACTTGGTCTTATGATCCCTTAGGGGTCATTTCAAAACTCAGGGTAAAAAATAAGTCTGCACCCTATATTCATACACAAAGACTAGACATAGAGCAATTCAGGAATCAACAAGAATGGACAGAGAATACCTTATAGGAGACAGAGGAGTAGGCTATAACCACCTCAGGTTTACAAACTCCTATCACACAACAGAAATTGAGAAAATAAGACAAACATGAGGCCACAGGAAAAAGGTAAAGGAAAAATCAGTCACCTTCAGTGACTGATACTTAAAACAAATAATTCAAGATGAAGTATAGAAAAAGGGCCAGAATAAATATGGACATTGATGAAGGTAAAGAAACAAAGAAGGAAACCATAATTAATATCCTATATACTCCAGGGTCATCTCCAGTGGGAGGAAATCCTATCACTTCTCCTAATACTTCTACTTCTATCATAAATCAGTAGCAGGCCCTCCAAACAACTTCATCTAGTGCTGCTACAGGAGAAAGGGAGAAGACAATATTTGATACGTCCAGAGAGATCAAGCTCAGAAATGAAATCCTGAAAAATAGCACTTACACTTAATTATGGAAGTAGAGCCATAGCTCACAAAGAAGGCTATTATTTGCCTTTGATTTAGAGAAGGGGAAGATGTATATGGATTTTTTAGAAGCTCAAATATTGAAACCCAAGATGGTTGGAGATTACAAGTAGAGTTCCTTTTAATTCAACATCAAAGACATCGACTCCATTGACCAAATGGAAATGCAAAAATAGAAAGGAGAGATGATATCTTCCACTTTAAATAATACGACTGTGAATTTGTCTAAACTACAAGTCTCCTTGGAAAATATACAATCTCAGCTCAAGATGGAAAAGATATCTTCAATGTCCAAGAATACAAGGATAAAATCCTTGGAAGATCTGGTTGTGAAGATAGGTTATGACCCATCAAATTTGTAGGTTGTGGAGGATATTATTAAGAATAAAAATGCAGATATATCATATTTGAAGAAGCAACTAAAAATTTCAGCTACAAAGGACCCTCTTACAAAAGAGATAGAAGAGACAGAGACACAAAAATCTGACATGATGAAACTCATCATGGAGTAGACTGAGCAATTGAAAAATATGGAGGTAGAAATGGAAAACATAGTCAAGGAGAAAGAACAGGTTGCTAAGACTTCACTTGTTCCTTTAGAGGCTATATCCCTTACAACCATTCCTACATCAACAACTTCAACATTTCATACAGGAGATGCTGCAGATTAGCTTTCTAAATAAGTGGAAAATATGTCATTGCAGATAGAGGAAATCAAAATATTGCAGGCCCAACACAAGATTTTACAAGACCAAATGGTGAAGACTGAAATTGCTCATTCTACAGAGTCACAGAGATATCAGAAGCAGATAGAGAGTCTACATAAATCTCTAAAGGAGTCATCTACTGGCAACACATTGGGGAAAATAAAAGAAATCATATGGACCAACATCACTAAGTCCATGAATGAAATATGAACATATATCCATATTATTTTTTGGGCATAAGGACCTAATTAAGAAGGCCAATAAGGCCATTTTAGATATAACTAAGGACTTGGGAGACATTCCTGAGACAACAAACAAGATCATTAAGTTATTGAATGCTAAAAACAAATATGAGCTTGATGATCTAGGAGTACATGACAGAACTGAAACCATTCTGCAGGTGAAGAAAGTCATCACACTAAGAAATTTGGTACAACAACTTGAGGAAAAGTGTAATGGACTAGAAATTGCAGTCAACAGATTATTTAACACGATTGAGCCATTAACCAAAATGGGACTGCCTTCTCTGTTTGTCATCAATGACAAAATTATGGCCAGTGATGATTACATGAAGAAAATCAAGGAAATTGCAGAGGATACAACAAAATTTTCCAATATTAAAGGTGCAATGATAGGAATAGATTTTATTGAAGCCATGAGCAATGATTTTTACATACATCAAATGAGATAAAAATATTTTCGTGGTCAACCCATGTTTTATCGATACATGCAGGTGGACAAAATCTATCGGAAATCAAACAAGAATTTTCTCCCTGATGAGGATAGGTGGGAAAAGATGTGCAAATACCAGGATGAATGAAGAGCAGCTACAACTATCATCTAAAGGCAACACAATAGGCTAGTGCAACAACAATTAGATAGTGCGCATAAATAGTTAGAGCATGCACCAACAGTTTCCTAGAAAGAAGTGCCAGACGTCCACAATTTCTCAAATTACTCTACCTTTTTGGAGCATGTTTTGTTTAATAGAATTATGTTGTAATTAATAAGGAGATTTCCTATTTTGATATGACATCCTTCATAGATTTAGTTTAAATAATTTATGCATTCGAAGTATCAGGGGTTGGACTTTGATTATTGTAATTTGTCTCCTTTGAGTTGTGTACTTTTTGAGCCACTGATACATCAATAAAGAAGACCATTCACAGTATACTTGTATTGTATGTTACTGGTGATGTCTTTCCTTTTGTGATATTTGTTTCCACTTTGTTTCCATATTGTGTTTTAATCTAATTGTAAAATAGAAGTGAAGAAGTAAGTAAGATTTGTTATTTGAACACCTTATTTCTGGCCGTGTTTGCAATATTTATGTTTTATTCTATAGTTTAATTGAGAAATTCTTGTATGAAATATTTTCAATCACTACTGAAATCACTCATGCTTCATTTCATGGTTCATTTAGAATTAAAAATCCAGTAACTGTAACTAGCTTTCCCTCTGACTACTCTTTGAAAATTTTGATGCAGCACTTATCTTTGTTTGACTCCATATCCCATTTGAAAATAATTAACTCAAAATGATCACTTATCCAACCAAGAAATCGAGAAACCAATCAAACAAACAAACAAATAATTCAACCATTATCATAACTAGCCTAATATCAATTAAGGAAAAAGAGCTAAATTATACAGAGAGAGCCTTCTCTGGAGCTGGTAGGGCTAGATCCTAGCTTTAAAATCAGTTTGATGTTGTCCTATATAATTATTCTTGCCAATATTAAACTTATAGAATGATAACATAGTGGCGACCATACTGGGGATAACGAATTGAAAAACTGTCATTTTTGTCGAATTCTGAAACCTTGGTTTGTATAACTATGTATGATAAAGATATTTCACAAAAATTGGTTTTATTTCATTTTTGTAAATAATCAGAGTGTGTGTGCTTTAGGTTTTAGTTTTGGCTCCCAAAAGAGCCTACACTAGATCTCATCATGGCCCAAATCCTGCAACTATAGTGGATAATCCTAAAAAAATATTAATAAAAACCAGAAAATCAGAGAATCCAATGAAAAATAAGCCTCTTTACATGAAAAATTCTCTTCCTGAAAAGTTTCACACTATACAAGACTTTGAATTTGACTTAAACTTAGAACAAGGTTTATCCAGGACTAAATTCGAGAGTTGGGTAGATAAGACAATACTTGATCCATTAATTTTACAACAAATTCCAGTAAGAGAAGTTTCTTCATAGACTGCATATGACCTTCAGCTTCTACAGGATTTTGATGACCTTCAAGATTTGGTATCAAGCTTTACTTCAATAGTCAAAGATGCTTATCTTCAACAATCAGTTGAATTTTTTGCTTTAAACTTAGCTGCTTCTTCTATAGCTTCTCAGTCTTCATACCTTAAGTCATCTAGTCCTACTGCTATGGTGATTCCAAAAAATTCCCCTTTCTTTCCTCATAGCACTACACCAAATCCATCATATTTACCTATTTCCATTACCTATCGTACCTCACCTACTGTTCAACTTCCCCCAATTATTTTTAATCCACCTTTACCTCCTCTTCCACCAATCATGGAAGCAAGGTATGCTCCATTGGTGCTGCCTGCACCTCTAGAAAACATGCCACAATATTATTAGTAAAAAATTACACAATTTGATGGGATTGATATTTTAACAGCCCAAAAAAATATCGACAAGATGAATTGTTGTTTTGACCTTCAAGAAGTTGATGATGAGAGTGTTAAGTTAAGAATTTTTTCTCAAAGTTTAAGTGGATAAGTAAGGAAATGGTTTAAAGGTTTGGCTACCAACAATATTAATGATGTTCCTGCATTTCATCAGACATTCCTTAATAGGTTGGAAGTTAAAAATATCCCTCTTCAAATTTTATCTGAATATGAAAATATTAGGAGGGCTCCAACAGAAAGTGTTCAGGATTATTGCACTAGATTCAATAGTTTATACAATGCAATTACTACTCACATAAAACCACCCCAAGGTTTAGCTTTAGTGAAATTCCTAAATGGTTTTGAGACAAAAATGTCTTACCAACTTAGAGAGAGAAATTTAGCAACATTAGAAGAAATGCAGAGGGATGCGGTAAGTGTAGAAGTCAATCTGTTAGAAAAAAGAGAAATAATGAGAAATGAGAGAAGAGTTACCATAAGAGATGAACCTTCAACTTCCTTAGTTGATGCCAAAATTGATGCCTTGATAAGAACTGTATATAGAATGATGGGGAGGATTATTTTGAATGAGAGGATTGACCCTAGGGAAAATCAACTTGCACCTCAAAATCGTAATCAGAATCCCAGAAGAAGCCCTCCTCAGATAAGAAAAAGAGAAAAAAGTTGCCTTGATCAAAAGATTAGGCCTGCATTTTAGGAGAATTATGCTGATGAAGATGGGGAAATAGATCAAGAGGTAGAAGAAAACCAAATGAATAATTTAATGGGTGTAAATGAAGGTGATACTGTTTTTCTCACCTAGGAGGAATAAGAATCATTCTTGTTGACCCAAACTGAACTTGAAGCTGAAGAGGCTGATAAATACATACAAGGATTTGAAAATGCCATAATGGAAGTCCATAGCTAATACAATATTAGGAGAAAGAGGAATTTATACACCTCTAGTAAAAAGAACACTGAAAATCTGCCAAAAAGGTCTCTGAATATTATTTTAAGAAAAATACAGAAGATCCTAAGAAAGGTTTAGATAATTCAGGAAACAATACCACATAAATCCTTGCTAAAAGAACAATTGATACTTCTTCTAAATCTGTAGAAACTAATGTCCCCACTACTAGTGAACAAACAGAAGCTGCCACAAAGGTAGCTGTTGAAAAATATGATTAAGAGCAAACACCATTCAGTATTGAAAATGAACTTGCCAAACTAAAAATTTCTATCCCCTTAACTAAATTAATAAACAAAAATGTGTATAGGAATAAGGTCATGAAAGCATTAAACATAGGGGAAAATAAATATATTGTCAATTTGAATGATGATCAACCTGTACTTTTTTTTGGACCAGAAGTTGATGTTAAACCACAGGAAGGAGGTGTTCCTCCATTTTATGTCACTCTTAATGTTCACGAAAAGATTTTCCACAATGCAATGTTGGATTTAGGTGCATCTCATAATTTAATGCCAAAATATGTTATGAAGAAACTTGGCCTTGAAATTACTAGACCTTAAAAAGATTTATATTCATTTGATTCTAGCAAAGTTAGATGTTTAGGTCTTATTAAATATATCTGTGTCACTTTAGCTCAAATATCGACTAAGAGTCTAGTAATGGACATATCAATAACATACATCCCTCCTAAGTATGGCATGCTGTTGTCACGCTCATGGGGAGAAAAGTTACAAGGAACCCTTCAAATGGACATGTCTTATGCCACAATACCAATATTTGGTCAAAAGAGAAGATTGTATAGGGAAACCTTGATGAAGTATCTGGTGAGTAGCTAAGAGAAACCACATACCTACCCGCTTTACCCTGTTCATTCTGACCTTGACTATTTCATTATTTATAATGATGGAGACATTGATGCACAAGTTACCAAGGTAGAAAAAAAACTCTGTTGAAAAACAGGAAAAACCAATGAAAATTGTACCACTAAACATTGAAACTGATATTTTTTGGAACATGAGTTTTGATGGCTCATGTGGAAAATCAGGCTCAAGGGTTGGTGTTTGGGTGAGAAATACAAAGAATAATAATATAGAATATCATCCATACAAACTTAACTTTCAGTGCACTAATAATATAGAAAAATATGAGGCACTTATCTTAGGATTACAGTTGCTGAAAAAGTTGGGAGCCAAAAGAATTTTTGTCCATGGATATTTTGAATTAATCATAAAACAGGTCAAACGAGAGTATGTTGCCAAACATCTTGGATTAAGAGCATATATAAATTCTGTGCTTGACCTTCTAAGAAATTTTGATGAATATTATCTTGCTATCCCACGAAATAAAAACATCCTAGCTAATGGTTTGGATTTTTCAGCAAGCACTTGTAAGTTGCCTCATCCCAATAAAAAATACCTAGTGGAAGTTAAACACCGTCTAGTTGTTCCTGATAACATGATATATTGGCAAGTTTTTGGAAGTGATAAATAGATTGAGAGTTTCTTATAGTCAAAGGATGAATTTGAAGATATTTGTATAGATTTAGATTGTGAATTAGAAAATCAAACTGATGTATAGGATAATATAGATAAACAGTTTGATATTTTTGATGTAAATAATCCAACAAATAAAAATTTACATAAATCAGAATTGCATGAAAAAGACCGAGGAAAAGAAGAATTTTAGGTACTTCAGCTTAAGGAAAATGTCCTACCTAGAAGACTTTTCCCTTTAGAAGAACTTTTTGATTTCAATGATGTAGCAAAAAAACCAAAAATAGAACCCATAGGAGCAAACATAGAAGAGTGTAACATAGGCACTGAAAAAAGTCCCAAAATGATAAAACTGTCAAAATCACTGCCTAATGTTACAAAAAAAAGGTACATGGCCTTTTTCAAAGATTTCATAGATATTTTTTCATGGAGCTATGAATATTTTAAAGCCTATGACACTAGTATCATACATCATAAGATTCTAATAAAAGAAGGTCAAAAACCATTTAAACAAAAACTGCATAGGATAAATCCCGTCCTAATGCCTTTGGTTGAAAAAGAAGTAAAGAAAATGTATGATGCTAAAATCATAGTTCCTATTAGATATTCTAAATGGGTTTCAAACATCGTGCCTATGAGAAATAAAGCTGGAGAAATCATACTATGCATTGATTTTAGAAATCTAAACAAGGTCTCCTTAAAAGATAACTACCCATTACCAAAAATGGATCACATATTACAAAGGGTAGTAGGATCTAGTATGATTTTCTTATTAGATGGTTTATCAAGTGTTGGAGAGGTAAATCCCCTCTGCGGACAGAGGCGATCCCTCCTAGCCCAGATCAGGTCTAGAAACAACCGAGTCACACTAAGACGCAATTTCCTAATTGCAAAAGACCAAGACGTGACAAGAGGCCTACCTTAAGTCCTACGCTGCTGTCGTTTGTGGAGAATATGGTGCTTCCATCCCATGCTTTGGCAGATCACAATTCTCCCACTCGATGCGATCGAACACCTGCACATACAAGAAGGAACAACAAACAAACAAACGTAAAACCTAATGCATGCAATTATGTATCAGTTAGAGAAGATACAACTCATAACATGGAACATGAACATCTGAGTGGAACCATAATCGAAGTTGCTTATTATTAATCAGAACAAAGAAAGATACAACCTGAGCTCTGACGCTGGATCTTCCTTCGGCGGGTCGACAGAGGAGTACGTCTTGGTAAATCTTGTTGGGAAAAGGACAAGTCTCTCTCTCTTCGGCTGTCTGACTATAATCTCCTTACAATTGATTCAGCTCTATTCAGGCTACCAAGACTACTTTTCTCAACCATTCAGCCCCTTCATCAATGGAAGATGGCTATATTTATAGAGGAGAGGAGGAGGTTGGGATCCCTACAATAGTGGAAGGGAGGCCTTATCCCTTGGGAGTTTCCCCATAAGGTGGAAACAAGAGGCCAAAGGAGGAAGGCCGTGGTTATTCAGTTGAAACCACTCCTCATGACTCATCCACGAAGTTGTTGTAATCGAAACTTCACCTCTTTTTTAAAATTTTTTTCCATAAGCAGATTGGGGCGGGTGCTTAACTGGGACAGAGCACCAATTGGTGCGAGCATAGTGTTAATTTTCCTCATTGGCGCGAGGACATAACGGATTACCAACGCCAAGGAAAAAACAGGTGTTTTTTGGGGTCTGCTCAGGAAATGATCAACAGAAGGAATGTTGTCCCCATGGCAAGGGATGCAATGATCGTATTTGCAAGGCATGACACTACTTATTCATCACAGAAATTGTTGAGCCCCAAAGGTGTCCTTCCCCTTCACCAAATTTCAATTCATTTCCTTTGTTCCTTATCAATTATAGGCTTAAATGATCAATAGGATTAATTAAAGTTGATTTAAGAATGTATATAATGACTAAATTGCTACACTTTCATGGTTTTGTTGTTGTATTAATTTTTGACTAGATTTAGCTACAGAATGCAGTCATTCTGTAGCTAGTTGCCGATTCCGCAACTGTCTTCATGTTTTCACAGGTTCCAGGTGTCACCTCAAAGAAAAAAAAATATGGGTGAATTCCAGACTTCATCCACATCATTCCTTGCTCCCTACGAAGTCTGAGAAGAATTCTACAGGTGGTTATGCACGTGGGAAACCAAAACTAGGAGATAGACTTCTAATAAGACAAGGACTGTACAGGTGTCTTTAATCATAGTACGAGACCATCACCAGAGTTCTAATTTTATTTTAGTTGGAAAAGCCATTTATTCCTATTTGATCTCAAGAGCAGTTATGTAATTTGCTTATAAGAATGACTCGGGAGACCGAGAAACAACTAGCTAGATTTATGTTTTGTTGCTAGATCTCAGAAAACCGTGATACTCTGTTTTTGAAATACTTTTCCTTTAATGAAAGAAGCACCGCTTTATTGCAAGATATGAGGCAACCTTAAGGATATTTGTATGTTGATCCAGTGGTAGAGGGCCCCTACTGCCCGAGAAGCTTTGTGCACATTTCTTAGATAAGTAACTTTAGCCTTGTTGCATTCCTAGTTTAAGCAATTTTCTGAACTTTGTGTTTTATATTCACTTGCATTGGATGCTACAATTTAGTATTTTTCTTAAGAATTATTCCAAAATATCACTAATATTGAATGAGGTATAACTGTAGTATTTTAGGAGTTAGTTGCATTTCTTTGAACTTTATGTTTTTGTGCTCAATTACATCAGTTGTTACAGCTAGTCTTGTTCTTATTAATCTCTTCCAAGATATCACTAACTCTGGATGAGACATAGCTGTGGTGTTTCAGAGCTTACTGCGTTTTGTTGAAATTTATGTTTTTATGCTCATTTACATCACATGTTACAGCCAGTCCTATTCTATGAATTATTCCAAAATACCACTAACCCCGAATGAGACAGAGCTGAAACATTTCAGTGATTAGTTGCATTATAAGTGTAGTTGTAGTACTCCGGAGATTAATGGTGCACTAGTTCAGTTTCTGTTCACTATATTTCAAGTTAGATTAATGGCACTCTAGCTTAGATTCTATTCACTGTATTTCAAGTTAGGATAATGGCATTTTAGTACAATTGTGGTCACTGCATTTGAAGTTTGAATGATTGCATTTTAGTTCAGCTTTATCCATTGTATTGTTAGTTTTATTAGTCAGTTGTATGCTAGTTTTGTTCCATTATATTTAAAGACCTTCATTATTTACAAACTACTCTTGTTATTAATCTCTTCCAATACATCATCATATGGACAGGAATTAGTGATATCAGTTCAAGGCCTTGACTGTTCTGCAATCTCTTATAATTGTGCAAATAACCCTTTTCCCAAAACTATTCCAAAAGACTTCTAATTTCCGAATAAGGCTTAGTAGTGATAATTTAAGTTGCAGAATGGATTAATCTCAATGTCATAGGTTAATTTAGAGTAGAATTCCTCACTGTGTTGCAGACTATCTTTTCCAAATATGTTCCAACAAATTTCTAGCCATGGATAAGATTTTCTCTGTGATCTTATAGGTGGTTGTTTACTTAGAAGAACCTCATGGCACTAACTTATCCTTTTTCCCAAGCTATTCCAACATATTTCTAATGAATGAATGGGATTGAGTTCATTTTATGAGTTATTCAGTTCATGTTGTGAGTTATTGAGTTCTTGCTATGAGTTATTTTTCTTGTTAAAGTATTGAATTTTCTGTTCTCAAGAGCCATACATAACTTAGAATAGGTTTTGCTTTGTTTAATTGTGACCAACAACTTCTTTTTGCCAAAACTTAGTTCTTTTCCCTCTTAGAATAAAAAAACAAAACCAAAAACATTGGAAAAACACTAAACACAAGGTAGTGAGAAACAAATACCTAGGCACATATAGTGCACTTCACTTCAACAGTTTACTAACCCTGGTTGACAATTTATGACCTCAATTTAGGAACACTAAGTTGAGCAGACATTTTGGCGCCGTTGCTGGGGAAGTGTAATTAGGTAGCCTTGTTTCTTACCTCCCAAAAAACAATGATATGCATAGAGAAAGAGACTCAAGGGGTAGTTTCATAATAAGCATAAGCTTGATTCCTAGAACACCTCTTGTTTCACCAAGACCAAGAGCCATCACACCTTTAGCTCAAACTCACATTCCATCCTTTACTGATCCTAGACTTCCAGAGGACTTAAGATCAGATATTCCATTAGAAAGACCTTCCACTTCATCCACTGAACCTATCTTAGAAGAATATTCAGGAACCCTTGCTATGGACACAAACTTTTCAACTTCCACAGAAGAATCAACTATGGAAGAAGAAGGGGGAGGAGGAGTTTTTAATGGAGAACACACACTATTTGGAGGGGGTAGAGGTAGAGGTAGAGGTGCAGAAGGAGAAGGAGGCAGAGGAAGAGGTAGAAGAGAAATGGGAAGCTCTTTTGGGTTTCCTATAGTAGATGAAGAAACCAATGCAACTATGAAAAACATTTCACCCTCTGTCCTTCCAAAATTTTATGGACTTAAAACTGAAGATCTTGAAACCTTCCTATTTGAATTTGAAGTCCTATGTAGAACCTATGACTACTTACAAGATGCCCAAAAACTTAAACTGTTCCCTTCAACATTGAAAGGAGCGGCATTAAAATGGTTTATGAGTTTGATCAACAGTTCTATTAGGACATGGGAAGACATGAAACATGCATTTTTAGAGAGTTATTTGGATTATTGTATGCCATTCAACCATAAGGAGGAAGTGTTTAAAATGTTACAAAAAGAAGATGAAAATCTGGAAGATTTGTTGGAAAGGTTCAACTATAACATCAAGAGGGAAAAAATGGAAAACTTAGACCAAGACACCTTGAAAGCTCTCTTGTTGAAGAAAATTAGGGATGAATGGTTAGATATCCTTAACATGATGGGAAAAGGGGATATATCTCAGCTCACATTACCTGAAATAGCTGAATTATGTATCAACCTTTCAAGAGGGAAATCTAAAACTGTAAAAGGACCAAGAGACCTTGCTCTTGCAAGGGCAAGTAAGTCTGCTTCTGGGACAGTAAGTAGGGCAGAAATAGGACATATGCTTGATGAATTCAAATCTGATATCTTGGGGAGTCTTAGTGAACAAATAGACACCCTTAAGTTACAAAACAAGCAGAAAACTGAATCTGATGCCTTAGCAATATTTTGTCCCAAATGTAGAAAGAAACATGCCTTGAGAGAGTGCCCTTTGGATGCAAAAGTTGTGGAGACTTGTGTAATTTGTTCAGAAAAACATGAGACCAAAAGTTTCCCTTCACTTCTTGGTCTTAAAGATGTCTTTCAAGAAGAAACTCCTACAAGTTCCATAGAATCTCTCAATTTTGTCTCCAGGAGGCCTTGGCAAGGACCTCAAACACAACGATTTCATGATCAATTGTATAATCAACCCCCACCAAATTGGAATTCTTGGCAGCAACCTTGGCCCCAATTTCAAAATCAATCACAAACTTGGGCACAAGGAGCACAAAATCCCTATGGAAGATACTCTCAGTACTATCTGTATCCACCACCCTATCCACCATATTCACATTTCCCTTCTCAACAAAACTTTCAACAAAATCCTCAACAAAATCCTCAAAATCCACAACATCACAATCAACCACTTCCATTATCATTTCCTTAGAAAACAAATCAGTTGCTTGCCCAACCTATACCAAACCCCAACAATAAAAATCCTCAGAACACATACATGATAGAAGGCCAACAATTTCCAACTTATTTGATCACTCCTTTAGACCTTAGTGATGTTCAACTTAGGTCTTGAAGAATACTTGAAAAAAGGAAACCTTCTGTAATCATACAAGATCAAGACAATTCTAAGGAATATTCTCTACGGGTAAATAAAAGTCTTGAAGAGAACACAACTTTCCAAGACCCAAACATTAAGTAATAAAAACAAAAAGAACCAATATTTTCAACTCCTATATTAGAGCAGCCATCAACATCCACTTCTACACCTCCCTTTCCAGAAAGATTACAAATTGATAGGGGTGTAGAAAAACAAATTATGGTGCCTAATTATGATTTCTTGGATGAGCTGAGAAATGTTTGTATTAAGATCCCATTATTGCAAGCTATCAAGGAAATTCCAATCTTAGCAAAGACAATAAAGGAGTTGAGCATGAAGAAAATAGGAAAAAGAATAAGAGAGATAAAGAAAATTCAACTGGCAAGAAAAATAGCAGATATCATGATGGGTAAGATTTCCATTCCAAAGTATCTAGACCCAGGAAATCCAGTTGTTAAAATACACATCAATGGAATTGAGATCCAAAACACACTTATTGATTTAGGAGCAGCAATCAATATCATGAGTAGACAAATCATGGATAAACTGAAACTTCCTAATCTTCTTTTTACACCCACATTATTACAATTAGCAGACAGATCTGTGATCAAAACTGATGGGGTAATAGAAGACATTCCAGTGTCCCTAGATTCTTGGGAATATCCTGTGGATTTTATGATCCTAACTCCTAAGAATAATCTAGGAGGGCATCCTATTATATTAGGAAGACCTTGGTTAGCTACAGCTGATGCTTTCATTAGTTTTAGATCCGGTGATATGTACATCTCTGATGGTAGTTCAACCAAGAAATTTACCTTGTATCCTCCAGCAAGAACAATTACAGAATTAGATGATACTCAATGGATAGAGGATGAAGAATACTTACAACCTCTCTTCACAATTTCAGAAATTAGTGAAGATAGCCAGATTTTGAATACCTTAGAAAACTTTGAATCCTCTTCGGAATACAAACATGAACAATTTCAAGAAGAATCCAACATTGATTTTTTATCATCAAGACAGATGTCTCTCTATTCCATGGATAAATTTGGCAGCTCTACAATTGAGATATTTCCAGGCAAAACTTTAAACATAAACAAGAACCTAGAGAAATATCAACAAGCAGAGCTAGTCAAGATATTACGGAGACATTCTTCTGCATATGCATGGGAGTACACTGATATGAAATGAATAAGTCCCAAGAATTGCACTCATCACATCTATATAGAGGAAAATTGTAAACCAATCAGACAACCTCAAAGATGGATGAATCCAAATCTTAGGGAAATTGTTAAAGAAGAATTGCAGAAATTATTAAATGTTAACTTTATCTATCCCATTTCAGATAGTCAGTGGGTTTCTCCTTTGGTAATTGTGCCAAAGAAAAATGGTAAATGGAGGGTATGTATTGACTACCGAGAATTAAACAAAGCTACTCTTAAAGACCATTTTCCCTTACCTTTCATAGATCAAGTGTTAGATACATTAGCTTGCAAAAAGTACTTCTCATTTCTAGATGTGTTTAGTGGTTACAAACAAATTCAAGTAGCACTTGAAGATCAAGACAAAACTACATTTACCTGTCCTTGGGGTACTTATGCTTACCGAGTGTTGCCATTTGGATTATGCAATGCACCTGCAACATTTCAAAGGGCAGTACTAGGAATTTTTTTAGATCTAATACATGATTGTGTAGAGGTATATATGGATGATTTCACAGTTTATGGAAACACATTTGAAGAAGCCTTAACAAACTTGGAAAAAGTTTTAAAGAGATGTAAAGAAGAAAATCTTTCACTTAGTCATGAGAAGTGTTTTATGATGTTTACTGAAGGAATTTTTTTAGGACATCACATTTCAGGGGATGGGATTAGAGTTGATGAGTCAAAAGTTGAAGTCATCTCTAACTTATCTATTCCAAGTTGTCAAAAATATGTTAGGCGTTTTCTAGGATTTACAGGATATTATCGAAGGTTTATAGAAAAATTCACCAAGATAGCATCTCCACTTTTCAAATTTCTTACCAAGGACTGTGAATTCAAGTGGAATCCTGATTGCCAATTAGCCTTTGAGACCCTGAAAACAAAAATTTCTGAAGCACCTATTTTAAGGGGACCTAACTGGAAGTTACCTTTTCATATTTCAACAGATGCCTCGGATACAGCTCTAGGAGCAGTATTGGGACAAAAAGACCTGATTCCTTATGCCATCTACTATACTAGTAAAAATTTGACTCCTTCAGAGTTAAACTATACTGTAACTGAAAAAGAGTTTTTAGTTGTTGTTCATGCCATAAACAAATTCAGACACTATATAACAGGCTATGAAACTTTTGTTCACACAGATCACTCTGCAATTAGATATTTAATGAACAAATCAATTACTAATAGCAGAGTCATAAGATGGTTATTGCTTTTACAAGAATTCAACATTACCATTCTAGATAGGCCTGGAAAACAAAACACAGTAGCTGATTTCCTATCTAGACTCCAAAACATCAAAGACAATACCCCAGTTGAAGATCAATTCCCTGATGAATACCTTTTTGCAATTTCTACTCAAACTCCTTGGTTTGCTGACATTGCTAATTATTTAGTTTCAGGGAAATTTCCTTCAATAATGAATGCAAGAGACAAAAGAAAGATCATTTATGACAGTGCAAAATATTCATGGGTTGCTAATGAGTTATACAAAACAGGTCCATATTTTATCATTAGGAGATGTGTTCGAGAAGATGAGATGCCTAAGATCCTCAAGGCATGTCATGATGAACCTTGTGGCAAACACTTTGCTGATAAAAGAAAAACATATAAGATCCTTCATTTAGGATATTATAGGCCGTCCCTTTTTAAAGATGCTAAAGAGTATGTCAAAAGGTGTGACGGTTGCCAAAGGGTAGGGAAAACTTCTCCTTCAGGTGAGATTCCATTGCAGCGTTAGGTACATATTGAACCTTTTGAAAAATGGGCTTTAGATTTTGTAGGACCTATTAGTCCTCCATCAAAGAAAAATAAATATATATTAGTTTGCACTGATTATGTTACCAAATGGGTAGAAGCCAAGCCATTACTTTCTGCTACTGAAGCATCTGTAGTTAATTTTCTTTTTGAGGATATTTTTACTCGTTTTGGTGTCCCAAGGGAAATTGTTACAGATCAAGGAGCTCAATTTACATCAAAGCTAGTGGAACAAATGATGGAGAGGTACAAAATCAGACACATAAAATCTACTCCTTATCATCCACAAGCAAATGGTCAAGTGGAATCTACCAATAAAGTCATTGAAGGGATCCTAACAAAGACTGTCCATTTACATAGAAGAGATTAGGTAGACAGGCTTCCTGAAGCTTTGTGGGCCTATAGAACTACATGGAGAAGCACAATAGGTCATACTCCCTATGAACTTGTTTTTGTTAAACAATTTTTGTTTCCCATAGAGTTTTAGATTCAAACTTTTAAAATGACAGTTCAGCTAGGACTTGATCTAACAGAGGCACAAAAGCACAGATTGGAGCAGATTAATGAATTGGATGAGATCAGACAAGATGCACTTCAGAAAACAAGTATAGTCCAACATCAAAGGACTAGATGGCATGATAAGTACATCAAGGAAAATAAGTTCAAAGAAGGTGACTGGACTCTCTTGTTTGATTCAAAGTTCAAGGATTTTCAAGGTAAATTCCAAACACATTGGCTTGGGCCATATGAAATTATAAGAATTTTTGACAATGGAGCAATAAAAATCAGGACAATAAATGAAGAGAAGGTAACTTTTCTTGTAAATGGTCATAGATTGAAGTTGTATCATAAGCCACTTTCAAGAGAAGAATTTGTCAAGAGATTCCAGGAAAACAGTGATGTGAAGTTAATGAAGAAGATTTTTTCTTCTTCATCAACTTAGTTGAATTTTCTAAATTCAAAAGCAAAATAAAAATAAAAATAAAAAAATAAATAAATAAAGTATAAACATGACAATAATCACTGATTAGCATTTTTATACAGAAAAGATAAAGTGAAAATCAGAATCTTTCAGGCACTTTAGCTTTTCAAATTTGTTTTTCTGCAAGCAGTCATTACAAAAACCATAAGTTTCACTCCATCATGTCTCACTTCATTCATATCTCATTCGCTCCATTCATTCATATTTCATTCATTCCATTCATACATACTTAATTCACTCCATTCCATGGTCCATTTCATTTCCATCTCAGATTTCTAAATTTGATCTCTTTCTGCAGATTGAGTGTTACAAATCATAAATTGCAGACCACTGTTATGTTTCATTCTACTTCAAAGTGGTGATTCATTTCATTCCATTACATTTTACCTCACTTATGATCCATTCCACCATATTTAATGATCCATTTCATACAACACTCCATTCCATGTTTCAAAGTTCCTACAGGTACATTCTGCAGCTAGTCAGACATTCTGCAGCCAGCTAGACATTCTGCAACCAGCTAGACATTTTGTAGCCAGACATCCTGAAGACAATTATCCAGCAGCAAATTGACCTTGCACACCTATGTCAACAAGAAAAAAATAAAAGGAATTATGAAGACTGAATAATTAATGATTTTCAAAGGAGGACAAAGCATATCAAAATCACAAAAGTTAAAGGAAAGGCAAAGGTAAAGTTGTAAAATTATTATGATGACAGAATATGAAAGTTATAGTATAGTTAGGTCATATATGATTCAAAAAGTTGTTTTAATTATTCGCGTTGATCATGCCTATTAAACCTATCATAAAAAATTTGGACAAAATCCCTTCCACTCCGCCATTTCAAATCATCATTTAAAACTTAACAGTTAAAGTATTGAAGTGACCTATTTGGTCATGTCACCAGCCGAAGTATTCAGTGATGATTTTGAATTGCTTACGAAATGTTTCCACGGTCTTTTCTCCCATGATGGTTCTCAAATTCATTAACTCGTGTAAATCACCCTCACCACATTTCACTCGTTCTATAATCTCTTCATATCATCCTTCCGCAGCTAATTCCTACTGCATAAATAGAGAACAACACCTTTGGGGAAAAAAGAACTCTTTAACAACCATTTTCACAGTGGATAGAAGAGCAGTAAATTGAAGGTTGAGAAGATAAGTTATGGGTCTCATAGTAAGAACCGAACCAGTTGGAACCAAGTAATTGGAGGGTTATCCACAAATCAGAGAAATGCTACAGCAGGCTGGGTGGTTACAATTCTTGGAAAAATTTAATGGTTTTCATAAGGAGGTAACTAAAACATTTGCACGGTCCTTCAATGGAGCAGAGGTCGAAATAGGAGATATTAAATTCACTATTACAGAGGCTTTCATTGCAGAAGCAACATAATTACCCAGGCAAGGAGAACGGTGGTTCAAAAATATGGAATTTCATAATGAGGCATGGAGGAAAATGCTTAAAACACCAAGTATGGATGTTTCCATTTTTAAGAAGGGTATTCCTAGCTCAGCACTAAAGAATAAATGGTGGAATATGTTGCTCATTTTGCAAAAAATTATAACTTGTGAGGGAAGGTTTGGTACCTTCTATGTTTATCATATTCGACTAATGATGCATTTCTTAGATGAAGAAATTAATTTACCGTTTTTCCTATTTCATAGTTTGAAGAGAATGGCCTCTAATATACAAAAGAGGGTTCAATTCCTCGAAACCACTTTGTACCACCACAGCCTAGTTAAAATCCTAATTGAACATCATTTGAGAAAAGTGGGAGACAATTGGGATGAGTTTCTAGTAAGGAATCACTTTGAAGAACCCAAGGAACTCCCATTTGAAGACAAGCCTACAAGAAGAAGCAGGAGAAGGAAAATTTCCGAAGCTTTTGAAACTAAAACTGGTAAGTCTATACAAGAGGACAGTAAAGAGATAATTTCTGAGAAATTGACTGAAATTAGGAAACAACTTAAAAAGGAGAAGATGATAAGAAGATATGCCAAGGAGAGAGGTGAAGGACCATCTCAACCAAGACGAAGCCACAGACTTAGAGGTATATTGAAGAAAATAGGGATTAGACAAATGGGAATCATAAACATTGAGGATGAAGAGACACCAACTACTAGATCACCTGAGCACCAATATGAACAGAATATTGATGAGGAAACTCCAGAGATAGACCGATCTCAACAACAAATTTATAATTATATTGAGACATTAGAGAAGAGAGCCTCAGAAAGTAGAGATAGAACTCCTAGGCCACCAAAATCTACAATTGATGTACTAAGAAGAGACAAATATGAGTTAGAGTGTACTCAATAGGCATATCAAGAATGAGAATGACATTTTAAAGGAGCAGGTTAAGATGAAAAGTTATATGAATACAACTCTCTCTCTGCAAATGGAAAAGTTGTACAAGGCTAGTGAGAAATTGAAGAAGAAAAAAAAAAAGTTGAGTAGGGCACTTATAAATTTGAGGTTCAAGTTGGTCATTAAGAAGCCTAGGAGACCATTAAATATCAGGAAAAGCAGAAGAAGGAGCCTAGATTTCCTAGCAAAAGTCTCAGAATATATGGGTTGATTGCATGAGGACATGCAAAAACTTTGCAGTGGGGGTATGTTGAGCCCCAAAGGTGTCCTTCCCCTTCACCAAATTTCACTTCATTTCCTTTGTTCCTTATCAATTACAGGCTTAAATTATCAATAGGATTGATTAAAGTTTCTTTAAGAAGGTATATAATGACTAACTTGCTACACTTTCATGGTTTTGTTGTTGTAGTAATTTTTGACTAGATTTAGCTACAGAATGCAGTCATTCTGTAGCTAGTTGTCGATTCCGCAGCTGTCTTCATGTTTTCACATGTTCCCGGTGTCACCTCAAATAAAAATGAATATGGGTGAATTCCATACTTCATCCACATCATTCCTTTCTCCCTATGAAGTCCGAGCAGAATTCTACAGGTGGTTATGCACATGGGAAACTAAAACTAGGAGATAGACTTCTAATAGGACAAGGTCTGTACAGGTGTCTTTAATCATAGTATGAGACCATCACTAGAGTTATAATTTGATTTTAGTAGGGAAAAACATTTATTCCTATTTGATCTCAAGAGAAGTTATGTAATTTGCTTATAATAATGACTCGGGAGACCGAGAAACAGCTAGCTAGATTTATGTTTTGTTGTTAGATCTCAGAAAACCGTGTTACTCTGTTTTTGAAATACTTTTCCTTTAATGAAAGAAGCAACTCTTTATTGCAAGATCTGAGGCAACCTTGAGGATATTTGTATGCTGATCTGGTGGTAGAGGGCCCCTACTGCTCGAGAAGATTTGTGCACATTGCTTAGATAAGTAACTTTGGCCTTGTTGCATTCCTAGTTTAAGCAATTTTCTGAACTTTGTGTTTTATATTCACTTGCATTGGATGCTACAGTTTAGTCTTGTTCTTACGAATTATTCCAAAATATCACTAATATTTAATGAGGTATAACTGTAGTATTTTAGGAGTTAGTTGCATTTATTTGAACTTTATGTTTTTGTGCTCAATTACATCAGTTGTTACAACTAATCTTGTTCTTATTAATCTCTTCCAAGATATCACTAACTCTGGATGAGACATAGCTGTGGTGTTTCAAAGCTTACTACGTTTTGTTGAACTTTATGTTTTTATGCTCATTTACATCACATGTTACAGCCAGTCATATTCTATGAATTATTCCAAAATACCACTAACCCCGAATGAGACAAAGCTGAAACATTTCAGTGATTAGTTGCATTATAAGTGTAGTTGTAGTACTCCGGAGATTAATGGTGCACTAGTTCAGTTTCTTTTCATTGCATTTCAAGTTATATTAATGGCACTCTAGCTCAGATTATGTTGACTGTATTTCAAGTTAGGATAATGGCATTCTAGTACAGTTGTGGTCACTGCATTTCAAGTTTTAATGATTGCATTTTAGTTCAGCTTTATCCATTGTATTGTTAGTTTTATTAGTCAGTTGTATGATAGTTTTGTTCAATTATATTTCAAGGCCTTCATTATTTACAAACTAATCTTGTTATTAATCTCTTCCAATACATCATCATATGGATAGGAATTAGTGATATCAGTTCAAGGCCTTGACTGTTCTGCAATCTCTTATAATTGTGCAAATAACATTTTTCCCAAAACTATTCCAGAAGACTTCTAATTTTTGAATAAGGCTTAGTAGTGAAAATTTAAGTTGCAGAATGGATTAATCTCAGTGTCATAGGTTAATTTAGAGTAGAATTCCTCACTGTGTTACATACTATCTTTTCCAAATATGTTCCAACAAATATCTAGCCATGGATAAGATTTTCTCTGTGATCTTGTAGGTGGTTGTTTACTTAGAAGAACCTCATGGCACTAACTTATCCTTTTTCCCAAGCTATTCCAACATATTTCTAATGAATGAATGGGATTGAGTTCATGTTATGATTTATTGAGTTCATGTTGTGAGTTATTGGGTTCTTGCTATGAGTTATTTTTCTTGTTAAAGTATTGCATTTTCTATTCTCAAGAGCCATACATAACTTAGAATAGGTTTTGCTCTGTTTTAGTGTGACCAACAACTTCTTTTTTCCAAAACTTAGTTATTTTCCCTCTTAGAATAAAAACACAAAACCAAAAAGATTGGAAAAACACTAAACACAACGTAGTGAGAAACAAATACCTAGGCACATATAGTGCACTTCACTTCAACAGTTTACTAACCCTGGTTGACAATTTATGACCTCAATTTAGGAACACTAAGTTGAGCAGACAGAAATGACCCTCCAATGGGTGAGATGGGGATTGCAGGGATGGTGACAAATTACTGTGTAACAGATGCCCCCTAAAGCACGAGGCCCGAGAGAGAGAGAGAGAGGGGTGAAATGCTTTACGAGAATGTGTCCAACTGAAAACACTGCCGTCGGAAAACCTGCGTAAGTACAACTGATATCTCAAATACATGATATATGTGGTATGGGTGCAACCATCCATAACAGAGTATACAATCATCAAGATCTAAGGCATGGACGCAACCATCCATTAAGGATCAATAAATAGACTCAGGTATGGTCGCAGCCATCTAATCAGTGAGTCATGTAACCAATCATAATAATCCACAAAATCGCAGCTTGGATTCTAACAGAAAAAATCCAGGGTCTTGCGCTCCATCTTGACCCGAACAAAGTACAAGTTCTAGCATGTGAATAAGTGAGCTGAAGTCAAACATGCAAGAACATCGTCTGATTACCATCCAATGATGAAAGCTGTTAACAGATGTGAGAGGAACCACCAATAATGACAATGGCCCTCAAGGTACTATAGGTACAATCCACGGAATGTGAATAGTGTCCTGGCATCGAACACCAACAGAATCATCCGATCGAAGGTCAATGATGAAAACCTTACGTCGAATGCGAAGAACCTGCCATTGAGGCATGCAGGCTCCAAGGTATCGGAAGGGAGTCTCTAGATCAATTTCCTGGATAATGAGCTAAATTCGACAGGAAGTGACCTCGATCGAAGGTGGCCCATAGTGTTTCCCACATCATCGACGCAAGACAGAGGAATATAATGTTTGTGAATCAGGATCAGATGAGAATCAGAGGAAGGTAGAAACTGTAGAGGTAAACTTCTCTTGAACATATCAGTAACACGACAGTGGATTTGGCAGTATTTGACATCAAAAGATTAGAGGTCATGATGACGAGGCAAAGAGCAGATGAAAGGTCAAAAAGTATTACCCAAACCCATGGAGGCAAACAGATAATGAGATGAGATGTCCCCAACCCGACACGAATGCAAACAAGTGCCATGTTCAAGAGTGACATATTGCTGACACGACGATGATACTGGTTCCATTTTTCCCCACCATTTCTGGCGAGTAACTCTTTATTTTTACACAAGCTTGAAGAGGATAGCATATGCTTGTCATATAAGTTCGTCCTTCGAACAAATCCATCCTAGTACATTTAACGAGCCCCAGGAAGGAGAAACTCGAATATCGTCATTACGACTGGATCGTATGTCATCAGGGTTTAACGAGTCTAAAAAAGGAAGAAATCAACGTATTTTCATGTTTAGAGAGTTTGAAAAGACAACGGAAAAGTAAAATCCAGCAGTCCCTTTTCGTAAATAGTTCCTCAGATCCGAAAAGGTAGAAAACTATGTCTGAGAAAACCTCCTAGTCGCGATAGGCTAGGGTATTCCTTTTTCATAAATAATCTATCCTAGCCCGAAAAAGGGGTAAATTTATACTGAGTATATGTCATTTCGCAGCCACTTTAACGAGTTCAAAATTACAAGCGTCTCAGCAATGTTTTCAGTTTTCAAGAGTCAGAAAAATGCTGAAATATGACTCCTCCTGGAGGAACGAGTGGTATAAAGGGTAGAAACTGGTTCCGGTAATGGTGGAACTGCTCAGAACAAGTAAAGGTTAAGAGGCTGGCTAACAAGACCACTCATTGCAGTGGTTCCTCAAGAACGGGTAAAACAAACAAGTGAAGGCATATGATTGGCCAACCAGATAGTGATGATGGAGTGAGAAAGGCTCATCTGGAAAAAACAGGCTGATAATATGGAAATCACAAGAGGTAAAATGGGGATGGTTTCATTTTTACACAAGCTTGAAACAAAGATAAACTATGCTTGAAACCGGTTTCATTTTTACACAAGCTTGAAACAGAAACAAACTATGCTTGAAAAAATTAAGCATGCCCCTAGCATGGTGACTCAATTCGAGGTACATGTCCCCCAAGCTTCAGTCCATATGAAAGGCAGATGGAGTGAAGGTTCAAGCTACGATATCAAGAGAAAGACTCGACTGGGATTTTACGAGATCTTATCGAAGACTCGAATTGAGCATGAACGTGTTTCATTGTTTTAATGAGGTTGACACATTAAAAGAACTATCCTCAGAGGACCTTGTTTCATTTTTTAACGAGGTTGATACAAAAGACAAACTATCCTCGGACACCTTGTTTCATTTTTTTTTAAGGAGCTTGACACAAGAAAACGAACTCTGCTCCGACCTGCTTGTTTCATTTTTTAAGGAGCTTGACACAAGACAAGGAACTCTGCTGCGATAGACCTCATCATAATGAAAAAGAAGTCAACGCTTCCAATATTTGCCCGTCCAATGGAAGGAAAACATCTTGGAAGTCAGGAACCAATGCCCCCAGCACCTGATGCACAACAGCACTATCACTGAGTACAAACACGGGGTAGGTAGCCACATAGTTGACCTGCGGTGGGGCAGATACAACAGGTGGATAAAAACCAAGAAGGGATGATGGCGAGCCAGCTACCACATCAGGACCAAAGAACGAAAGCTAATCAATGGTCACGATCCGTCCCTCATGTGGAAAATAGACCACACGAAAAAGGGAGGAGACAAGCACTCCCATGGCATAGGTGTAATCGTGCCCCAAGAGCAGATTGAAATCCAAGGGGCCTGGAACAACCATCACATCCATATGGATGGTTTTACCTCCCAACGTGACAGGTAACCTTGGAAGGATCCTTAACGGTTGACTAGTTCTTCTGTTAAATGCCAAAAGATTCTGCATAACAGGCACAAGGGGTGGCGAACCGAAAGCTTGCCAAGTAGTTGAGGATAGAACACTAACAGATGCGCCTTCATCTATAACAGTGCTAGGTATGACCAGACCAGAGGTTTGTACCGTTATCTCAAAGGGCACATAAGATGGAAGGCGGTATCCCAGAAATCGACTCTAGTCAAAAGGAAGTGACCAAACTACTCGGAGGGGCTATTTTCGAACTGATATGGTATTCCCTTAGTGTTACGGAAAAATAAGGAGCATCCTGCATGACCTCCATCTCAAAGGCAGGAGGAGTATCCTCTGGGACCTCCATCACGAGAGGCAGAGGAGCAGCTTCTTGAGATATGGGGACAGGAGAATATTTCTCCAAATCCGAGGAATCTAAAGAAACAAGAAGAACCTGAGGGGTGTGAGATCCACTGTCAATGGAAAAGACCTGGTGCACCATAGACGGGGCCAGCTCAGCCGATCCCATGACCAATGGTTGGTTGGGGATGGATTCCTGAATTTGAATTTCTGAGGGAGCGGGATCGACCAAGGATAACTCTTGACCAATCATAGGATCAACTGGTGGAGGAATCAAAGAAAGTTGTTTGTAACCAGCAGGAAGGCACGACACAAAAACAACCGAGTTTTCCAAAACTCACTTGGCTTCATCCATATACAGACAAAGGTGAATGGCATGGTGCCCCCCAAAAAAATTACAGGGATTGGCAAGCTGACCCTGCTTCTTAAGAGTTTTAGGTGCCCACAACCTAACTCCCGGAAGCCAAAGGCAACGGCGGATGACCGTTGGACAATACTTCGAGCACCTTGGGAATGCCAGGGTAGTCTCGAAGAAGATGGTCTCCCATGCACAACATGCAAGGGAACTTGACTTTCCACGGAGGGTTGGAAGGTTTATCAATGGAAGGAATCTTAGGTGCAATAGCCACAGAGCCTCTCCTTTATCTAACTCCTTCTTCTTCTTTTTCTTCTTCTTCTTCTTCTTAGCCACCTGGTTACTCGAATCCAGACATTCACTAGGCGAAGTAGAAGAGGAGGATGTAGAAACAGGCGAAGAAGGGGAGAGGTCCACCTTGGAATCAACATGATGTTGTTCAGGCAGAGGAGACGGTTGAACAAAGATCAAGACATTCGGGACCACAGAGGTTGAAAACAACCAAACATGCAACCCAATAGTTAACCCAGGAAGGGAAAACGTCGCCATATAAGGAGCACCAACATTTCCAAAAGGAGGAAAAGGACTAGGGTTCCCTTCGGAGGGGATTCCTTGGTTGGTGAACTCTAGAAAAGTTTCCATTAGAAACAACTCAACACAACACCCTAAGGAAACTAACTTAAACCGGGAATATTTCGTGGGCAATTAATTTTTTAAAACATTGAAACCAGACTCTACCGTTTCATCTTTTAAGAGTCGAGAAACAGGCAAAAGGTGACTCTATTGCTTTCAGATTGGAAACAAGCGTGAAAGGACAAGCGCTTGATGATCCTTTCAAATTTAATGAGTCAGAAAAGATCGAAATGACTGCTCTATAACTCTAGGCAAAAATGTGTACCAGATATCCGTGAACTGCAATATACACCTTGGTTAAAAAATGAAAGAGAAATCAACCAAGGACTTGATGTACGTGTAGGAAATCTCCCCAAATGCTGTGTCCGGTGTATAATGGGTATAAGGCAGTAGACTCTGCTTCCTACGGATAAAGGATAGCAACCTAGTGGGGTCTCCCTTTATATACACGACGGTACGGGGAGCACAAGTCCGTACTAGTGTTGTCTAAAGCCAAGAGGTGAACGACAACTACTAGGTTTAACGACGTCGGAACACATCACTAGCCTAGACCTCTAAATATTTCGTTAATGTTTCAATTTTGCTTTAAGGTAAATTGAATAAATTTTAATGTTGATCTTCAATTATGTCTCGGTTTCAAGGCACTACCATATGTCATCTGAAAATCTCCTATATGCAGCTATATGAGAAAATAAATCTTTTCAATTCGATGAATGCTATCTAGTTAAGGGAAGAACTTCAAACAATGATGCAACAAACAACAATACTGAAAATGAAAATTTTCCAAACTAGATGACTTTCACTATCCAAAAGTAATCTAAAACATCCAATGATGCAAATTATGCAATGTAATCTATGCAAAATCCCCTTTTTGAAAACTATGCAATTGTAATCTATGCACAATTACCCTTTTCTTTTCAAATGATAAGAATGCACTCAATGCATTTTTCGATGAAATGAGAATCTAATTAATGCATGCTTTTAATGAAAGAGAATGCACTCAATGCGATTTTTAGCTTTTAATCATTAAACAATGTAATCTAAGCTCAATGATGGATCTCAAAAAATACTTTTCAATGCAATGTGATCTAATGCATTTTAATGAAAAGAAAAATTTGAGACGAAAACCAAATGAACGCAAATCTTCTTAATGAAGGATGAAGGAAAAAAGGATGCAAACAAACACTAAGAATGCAATCATTTTTTCAAAACACTTTGTAACGAAATTCCTCAAAAGGTGACAAGACATATGAAGTCAAACACAAAGAGGACTTCCAAAGCATGAGATCAAAACAAGGCATTCATTCCCTTTTACATCAAGCAATCATGGAGAGAAGACATTTAAAACAATGAGAAATGTAATCTATGCTCATATAGTGAAAATACCGGAAGGGAAAGACACACTGGTGAAGAATTTAGGGAAAATATCTCAATTTTCACACACCCTGAAATTGGCACGAATTTTGTAGCTGAAACTAGCGCCAACTAGTGCGACTTGCTCACTGACAACTAGCGCCAATGGAAAATTGGCGCGGGTTGCTAACTGACAACAAGTGCCAACGCCTGAAAATGAAAAAACAAAGAATTTATCTGAACCAAGACTAGACTCACCACTTCAAGAAAAATCTAAAACTAACCCAGAAGCAAAGTACTGACAAAAAAAAACTTCCGAACAAGGGAAAAACCTAGCACCTACAGGAAATGGCATGAATGTCTGGCTATAATCCGTGCTAGACAGGGGATGGCACAAGTGATGAACTGGAAACCTGTGCCAATGGGTGCGACTGTTAGGGTGGATACCGCGCCAATCAAGCCAACCATGAAAAGATGAAAATTCATAAAAGCAAAGGTCAGATCTGATCCTCTAGGGCTGAACAGAGGTTTTACACTAGAAAAAAGCGAACCAAAAGAGGTGATCAAGTAGACAAAGACCAAAATCAACTGAAAAGACAAGACACACTTCAATCAATGTCTCCCCAGCGGAGTCGCCAATTTGTTGGAGAGGTAAATCCCCTCTGTGGACAGAGGCGATCCCTACTAGCCCAGATCGGGTCTAGCAACAACCGAGTCACGCTAAGACACAAGTTCCTAATTGCAAAAGACCAAGACGCGACAAGAGGCCTACATTAAGTCCTATGCTGCCATTGTTTGTGGAGAAGATGGCGCTTCCGTACCCTACTTTGGCAGATCACAATTCTCCCGCTCGATGCGATCGAACACCTGCACATACAAGAAGGAACAACAAACAAACAAACGTAAAACCTAATGCATGCAATTATGTATCAGTCAGAGAAGATACAACTCATAACATGGAACATGAACCTTTGAGTGGAACCATAATCAAAGTCGCTTATTATTAATCAGAAAAAAGAAAGATACAACCTAAGCTCTGACGCTGGATCTTCCTTCGGCGGGTCAACAGAGGAGTACGTCTCGGTAAAACTTGTTGGGAAAAGGACAAGTCTCTCTCTCTCTTTGGCTGTCTAACAATAATCTCCTTACAATTGATTCAGCTCTATTCAGGCTACCAAGACTACTTTGCTCAACCATTCAGCCCCTTCATCAATGGAAGATGGCTATTTATGTAGAGAGGAGGAGGTTGGGATCCCTACAATAGTGGAAGGGAGGCCTTATCCCTTGGGAGGTTCCTCATAAGGTGGAAACAAGAAGCCAAAGGAGGAAGACCGTGGTTATTCAGTCAAAATCACTCCTGATGACTCATCCACGAAGTTGTTGTAATCGAAACTTTGCCTCTTTTTTTAAAAAAAATTCCATAAGCAGATTGGCGCAGGTGCTTAACTGGGACAGAGCACCAACTGGCGTGGGCTCAATGTTAATTTTCCTCATTGACGCGAGGACATAATGGGCTACCAGCGCCAAGGCAAAACAAGTGTTTTTAGGGGTCTTCTCAAGAAATGATCAATAGAAGGAATGTTTTCATCATGGCAATGGATGCAATGATGGTATTTGCAAGGCATGACACTACTTATTCGTCACAGAAACGACCCTCCAATGGGCGAGATGGGTTTTGCAGGTGTTGGCCACCTGTAAATTTTGGTCTATCAAAAGGTGGCCAAAACATGTTTTCAGCCTTCAAGAAACACTTTCCTGGCCAAAATGTTATCTCTTGAAGCCTGTAGATGATCTCATGCTCATGTCTCAAGGTTTTCACTGCTATTTCTCAGAAACTCAAAATTCTGCTAAAAATTCCATGAGAAGACTGTTGCAATATCCTCCTTCTTTTCCCCTTTTTCCTCTCAGAGACTAACCTTCATATTTTTCATCATTTTCCTTGTTGTCCATTTTCCTCACCTTTCTTTCATGAAAATTTCCTTGCAGAGTTCCAAACTTCTTTCGAACTCTGTTGAAACCCTCAGAAAACCTTTGAAAATCACTGAAAATATGTGTAAAAAACCCATTTCTCTCTTAAGGGTTTAAGCCCCTTGGCCTGAGTTTCCAAACCACTTCCCCAATACGCCCTCATCATAAAAACCAAGCGCCAAACCCATGGCGCTAATCGCATCGGAAAGATTCAAAGTGTGCATGTTTGTGAGCCATTTTAAATGCCGATTGCGATCAGCCCCTTTGTCATAAACCAAAGATCGTATTATCATTTCATCTACCCCATAAGCCCGCAATCGAGCGCTAAGATTCTTTGAAAATCGTATCCGATGGACTTTTTTCTTTGTAAAACTTGAAAACCCATTTTTTCCAAAGTTTGTTTTAAAATGCCAAAATCACGTGTTTAAATAAAATGGGTTGATCAAAAAGAACAATCGCGCAATCGCGATCAGAGAATTCACAATGGGTAGATCAAAAAGACCGATGCGCAATCGCGTCGGAGAAGTTACAAATGGGTTGATTGAAAGACCGGGTCCGAATGTTCCGATTGCGATTGGCCCTAGTTATATAAAGCCCCGGGCCCATGGTACTCCATACACCCAGTGGCCCCGCAATCGGGCACCAGCCTGTCATATATATATTCCGCCTGATCCACTCAAAACCTTGGTTTTTATTGAAATTTGTAGGTTTCGTACGAAGTATAAGGGTCCCGTCGGTGCAATAAAACAAAGGATCTAGACCATTGATCTAGACCCGATCTAACGACCCGCGCAGAATCGCAAGTTTCAATCATCACATATCTGCTCCCCCATATGCCCACTGATGATTTCCCTCCCTGATTCGATTTGGCGTATCGAATGGTTATCGCTCAATCGCATCCCCTCTTCTGCGCACCCCGATTGCGATCCTCCGATCAAATCCTAGCCGTCCATCTCCCTGATGATCGAACGGACAGCACTCAATCGCATCGCAATGTTTCAATCGCATCCCCTCTTCCGCGCACCCCGATTGCGATCCTCCGATCAAATCCTAGCCGTCCATCTCCCTGATGATCGGACGGACAGCGCTCAATCGTATTGCAATGTTTCACCGTATCCTTTTCGCTTCCTCCCCGACACGACCACAACTGGTCGCCCATCCCCGTTGATCTGGACGGACAACTTTCAACGCATCACAATGTTTCAATCGCATGTTTGTTGTGACTCCGCCCATTGTTATCTTTCTTCCGGCTGAATTCGTCGCTCCACGCGTCCAGACGGACGGCCCCGCATCACCTCACTATGTTTATCAGACGATTGATTTATGCTGTTTTATTCTTCCTCCCGCGTCATTTAAAATTCCTCTCAGTTAATCTCCACCGTTGGATGATGCCATCCGACGATCCTGCTCTCTTCCTACGCCTCTGAAGCAGTAAAACCAAATACGCAGGATTTTATAACAAATTGTTTGTATTTTGCAGGTTCTCGAATGAGGTCTTTCGCCATTTTTGAAGAAACCACAAAGGCCGAGGGTGACGATCCTCTGTCTTCTGAGTTCATAAAGAATCATTTGAGGGGTGTTAGATTTACGTTTTATCAGTGATTTCATGACCCATTGATGCCATTCGACCCCGCTACTGCCTTGTGCACCAGAAGACAAGCATAAATCATCATTTACTAAAGAGTATCAGTGCCAAAGACAAAATTTATCAGAACCGGAGATTAAAGACCCAAAAACACAGATCTCAAGTAACTTAAAGTGTTTTAGGAAACGACGAAGACATCTGTCAAGCTGAGAAATTCCCCACCGCTATAAGAAGAGGCTAATTGAACCCTACAACCTAAAGACACTCAGGCCTCTGAGATCAAAGACGCTCAACAATTAATACTAATTATTTATCTTGTCTCTAATTATCGGCACAAGAATCATTCAGAAGATTAAATAATTAGTCAGGTTGCAGAGAGTTTAGATCATTTCATCTCGGGAAGTAGAAATAAAGTCACTCCAGCATAACTCCGAGCTTCAAAGGATGGCAAAAAGCTCCCACTGAGCTTAATTGTAAGTGTACATCAATTAATGCTGATGAACACCTGTAGATTTCTTGATCGAGGCCCTCAAATTACCGAAGAGTCATCTTCTGTATTAATTGATCCAAACATATATTTTCATAGTTTACCACCGCCTCATTCTTCTATAAATACCTCTGTAGAAGATGAGAAAAAGGTTGGTCTCGGGACATCTGAACGCATGTAATAGTCATTCTGAAGCCACTGATGCCCTGTTCTGTAATTGAAAGATACATAAGCTGAGATGAGAAGTTCAAAGCTGTAGAGACCCACCGGGCTTGCTGATTGTAACTGGTTTGAACATCAATACAAGCTGCTGATTCCTAGAATTCTGAAACTATGTCAATGGTGATTTGCTTCTTACTATCAACTGTCGTTTTACTTAATGTTTTCACTCTGTTCAAATTCTCTAATGAAGAGCAGCAAATGTAGATTAGGATATACTCTCCACGGTACCCTAATCTTACTGAAAGCTTCATTTTCTATGTTTTCTTCATTTGAATGTCCTCTTTGAAGAGTTTATTAATGTAGGTTAGTTTAAAAGCACTTCCCTGATCTAGATAGCTCTTTGAGATGAATGTTCTCTTTGTTATCCTTGGAGTTTATCAATGCAGCGTAGTTTAAAAGTACTTAGCTGATCTAGATCACTCTTTCTGATTATCATCTGTGTTTCCTTATCGAATATGCTGAAGCAGGCTGGTTTAAAAGCACTTACCTGATCTTAAGCTGTTTGAATTGTTTTTTAAATGTTTATGATGGAAAGTACTTCAATGCAGGCTAGTTTAAAAGCACTTACCTGATCAACAGAAATACTTTTATGTTTCTCCTTAAGTACATGTTGAAAGCAAGCTAGTTTAAAAGTACTTACTTGATCTTAGACTGTGCTTTGTTTTTTCATTTTTTTAAGTCTTTCATAGCCTATTTGTTTCACCCCATTAATCACCTTAAGAGATCCCTTGATGTAAATGACTTTCTCCATGGATCCTTCTTGAATTTGCTATCCAATTAAATCCTCCTATGACTCCATAGCCCAATGGGTTAAAGCTGTCTTTGTCCTTTGCTATCAACTGAAACATTCCTTCATTTGCAGGCTCTTCACCCTTTATTTTGAACTACTTTCACCTTCACCATGTCTTCGCCCAACCAAAAACAAACAAAACAAACCCATGCTCTTCATAACTAGCCTAATATCATAATTCCAGTCTTTAAAGATCACATATTTGAACTCATTTATAGAGAGATCCCTCTCTGGATTCGGGAGGGCTAGATCCTTGAATCCCAAAGCGGTTTGATGTTACCTCTACAGTTGGACTTTGCCAATCTTGCTAATTACAGAGTGATAACATAATGGCGACCATACTGGGGACTTTCTGAATTTATAGTAGCTTAGCAAGCTTTTGTAGACTCATTAGTCTCCCAAACCACTATAAAAACTCAGAAAAAACCCAAAATATTTTAGATTGGTATCCAATAAACATGGTGGTGGACCATAAAACATTTTACTCCTTACGAGCTAAAAATTTTCCACCTGGCGACTCCACACTCTGAAACTCCCAGAAGACCAAATGACTCCACTGGTAGAAGACCCTAAACTGATTGACCAGACGCAGTGACCTCCTTTTTGATTTACAAACATGAGTCCAAGGATACAACGAAGATATGCCCCAATGAGTAGAGATCATATCCCTGGGTTTCCACATAAGATGCCCCAGGTGATTTGGGATGACAACCTGCCTGCTTTTCAAGGTGAAAAGTTCGATGACCCTCTATTTCATCTCATCAAATTTCATATACATGTATGGAGGTTGAAAGTTGAATGGCATGAAGACTGCCTAATGAAAATGTTCATGTTAACATTATAAGGAAAAGCTAGGGATTGGTATGAATGCTTAAGATCTTGTAGTTTGTTTTCTTTAAGAGATCTTGAATATACGTTCTATGAGAACTATAAAGAAAACGCTACATCATTATCATTGGGTGCAATATATTATGATCCATCACAAAACATCACCTAACACATTATAGATAATGAGGAAGCTGGGGAAGAGATGCATCCTTAAGATATTTTAACAGCCATTCATGAGTTTAATCTCCTACTGAAAAATTTTAAGAACAGAGATGAATCACTTGAGGAAGAAAACAAACAAGAAATAAAGAACATTCCTCAATATTTTCCTGAAAACTTAGATAATGATTCATCATCCCTTATAGCCGAGGCTCAAAAAGACATCCAACCTCAAAATCAGTGTTCACAAGAAACAGAGAACTGCTGTCCTTTTGTTCAAAGGAACATAGAAACATCTTCTCCTTTGACAGTAAAATAAATAGATCAGATTATAAATAAACAACCGCTCTCTGAAATTTTTTGCGAAACAAACACTCTTGCCCATTCACATAGAGAACTTTGTTGTACAGATTTAGAAAGTTCTTTTGTAAATCAGAATGAAGAAGGAACTGCTGATAACCCAGTATGTTTGATTGGTAGTATTACTTATATTCGTGATTCTCCTAACTTTGATCTATCTAGTGATTATGCTTCCCAAACAGAAGTTAATTTTGCAGGATCATCATTAGCAAATTTAGGGGAGGAAGATCAGTTTCCTCAAAGAAGTAATGAGCCAGTGCAGACTCTTTATGATATTGATGATGAAAGTTTTCAGAGTCTAGAAGCAAGTGAAGATTCATTGGATCATTGCTCTGTTTCATTTCAGATCATCAGTAATAGTTTCCATATGATTGGGAATCAGCATACTTTCAGCTCAAAGGATAAGGAGGAAAGAGCCGAAGAAATTTTTGAGAAGGTTGAAATCAAGGAGCCTTCTCTTGAAAAAGAGGAAACCTTTAAGTACTCCCCTGCTCAAGAATATAATAACCTCTTCACAGAATTTAGTCCACTGAACATGAGCATACAAGGGCCACAAGAGGACAAAACTGTCAAATATGATGAGTCCTCCAGTTCAGAAGATGATGAAGATGAAGGAGAAAAACAAATAGAAGACTGTCCTACTGAGGATATACCATCTTTTCAAGAGGAATCTTCTTCCTTTTCTGTTAAGAATGATGAAGCTTCCAAGCAAATTTCTGAAGTTACACTCCTCAAAGTTGAAGTCTTGGAAGTAGACAATCTACCAGATACGGAGGACCAAAAAGAAGAGAACCTTCACCTTTTCTTTGTTGATCCTATGGAAGAGTGTGTGGAAATACCAAATGGCTCAAATTATCAAGCAGTGATCCTTTACAAGAGCCAGAGACATGAAAAGCTATCACCTTCTGTGATAGTGTTTATTTTGAAGACTAATCTTCAAAATATTCTATGGATACCCCTGATAAGCAGCCAGAGTTACTACTTATTCTTGACATTACTCAGCTGGCTGCATTGGCACTTTTGTATCATATGAATATGTAAATACTCCATGTTTAGAATAGGCTAGATAGGGATGTCAATAAAGCTCACTTCTGAGCATGTAGTTAGTTGTTGTTTTCTGCTTTGAAGAGAAAAGAAAAAATACAAAAACAATAAAAGATAGAAAAGAGAGTAGAAATGAAAACAAGAAAGGAAAAGCCCCATGCCAAAAGAGAAATAAATTTAAAAAAAAATAAAAAAATCTGAAAGTGTGCAAGCTCAAATGCCACTCCTCAAAAAACACACTTCTAGTTAGTCAAACTGTTTAATCTTGACTAATTAGCTTTAAATTTTTCTGCTGATAGGATAGTGAATTGGATTTGCCAAACTGTTTAAACTTGGCTTATCAGAAGATAGATTAGGCTAGAAATGAAAGGTTCAAACAAGCCCAAAACCTGAACCTAAAGTTTCCAAGCAAGAGATGACTCAAATATGTTTTATTTTTCTGAGTCATAAAGTTGTATATCTGGTTCTAATCAACTCGAAATCTGAACCAGAAATAAAGAAGTAACAACTCAAACAAATTCGAACCAGAGCTGAAATCAAGGAAAGCAAGTGGCTCTAACAAGCTCAAAACTTGAGCCACAAATAAGAAGAAGGATGCTTCAAATTTTTTTTTTTCATATTTCAAACCTTCAATTTTTGATTTAGCTCTCTGCGAATAATGTCTATGTGAAAATTGTTTTTATGCCATAGATCACAGCAAGTCAAATAGTTTAATCTTGACTTGGCTGTTTTTCAATTTCTGTTGTAGAATTTAGAGAATGAAAATCTGTTGGACAGTTTAATCCCAACAGATAGTAGATTAGGTAGAGAAACATCTGAGCTCAACTGTTTAATCTGAGTTCAGGGAGAAATAAGGGGTAGAATTAGATTATATTTCCTGTTTTCAAAAGAATAAAATGTTGAAAAAGAGTTTTCCAGTCCAAGTGCACTCTAAATGAAGAAAAAATGTTAGATCAGTAGGATTGGGTAGGTAGAAGCTTGTGTTGATAAAAATCCATGTTTTTCAATGCTGCTAACATATGTCAAAGCAAAAGAAGATCATTCAAAGTAGAAGAAAGCAGCCAAATGGACGAGGCAACTGATCAGCCTCCCAGAGAGTACAAGTCTGAAGTTCTTGATGCCTTCAAGAAGGCACCATCCCCAAGTGGAGCCACTATTGGCCACCTGTAAATTTTGGTCTATCAAAAGGTGGCCAAAAAATGTTTTCAGCCTTCAAGAAACACTTTCCTGGCCAAAATGTTATCTCTTGAAGCCTGTAGACGATATCATGCTCATGTCTCAAGGTTTTCACTGTTTTTTCTCAGAAACTCAAAATTCTGCTAAAAATTCCATGAGAAGACTGCTGCAATATCCTCCTTATTTTCCCATTTTTCCTCTCAGAGACTAACCTTCATATTTTTCATCATTTTCCTTTGTTGTCCATTTTCCTCACCTTTCTTTCATGAAAATTGCCTTGCAGAGTTCCAAACTTCTTTCGAACTCTGTCGAAACCCTCAAAAACCTTTGAAAATCATTGAAAATCTGTGTAAAAAAACCATTTTCTCTCTTAAGGGTTTAAGCCCCTTGGCCTGAGTTTCCAAACCACTTCCCCAATACGCCCTCATCATAAAAACCAAGCGCCAAACCCATGAAGCGCTAATCGCATCGGAAAGATTCAAAGTGTGCATGTTTGTGAGCCATTTTAAATGCCGATTGCGATCAGCCCCTTTGTCATAAACTGAAGATCGTATTATCATTTCATCTACCCCATAAGCCCGCAATCGGGCGCTAAGCTTCTTTGAAAATCGTATCCGATGGACGTTTTTCTTTGTAAAACTTGAAAACCCATTTTTTCCAAAGTTTGTTTTAAAATGCCAAAATCACATGTTTAAATAAAATGGGTTGATCAAAAAGACCGATCGCGCAATCGCGATCGGAGAATTCACAATGGGTAGATCAAAAAGACCGATGCGCAATCGCGTCGGAGAAGTTACAAATGGGTTGATTGAAAGACTGGGCCCGAATGTTCAGATTACGATTGGCCCTAGTTATATAAAGCCCCGGGCCCATGGTACTCCATACACCCAGTGGCCCCGCAATCGGGCGCCAGCCTATCATATATATTCCGCCCAATCCCACTCAAAACCTTGGTTTTTATTGAAATTTGTGGGTTTCTTATGAAGTATAAGGGTCCCGCCGGTGCAAGAAAACAAAAGATCTAGACCGTCGATCTAGACCCGATCTAACGACCCGCGCAGAATCGCAAGTTTCAAATCGCATACTTTATATTCGTTCCCCCGATCGGCCCACCCCTCTGATTTACTCCCCGCCGTCGATCTGATCTGCAGATCGAACGGTTATCGCTCAATCACATCCCCTCTTCCGCGCACCTCGATTGCGATCCTCCGATCAAATCCTAGCCGTCCATCTCCCTGATGATCGGACGGACAATGCTCAATCGCATCGCAATGTTTCAATCGCATCCCCTCTTCCGCGCACCCCGATTGCGATCCTCCAATCAAATCCTAGCCGTCCATCTCCCTGATGATCGGACGAACAACGCTCAATCTCATCGCAATGTTTCAATCGCATCCCCTTTTCTGCCCTCCCCGATTACGATCCTCCGATTAAATCTGGGCCGTCCATCCCCCTGTTGATCGGACGGACAACGCTCAATCGCATCGCAATGTTTCAATCACATGTTTTGTTGTGACCTTCCGATTGCGATCCTCCGATTAAATCTGGGCTGTCCACGTGTCCAGATCGGACGGTCCCAGATCACCCCCACCGTTGCTCATTGCGCGATCGACGGTTCTGTTTTATTCTTCCTCCCGCGTCATTTAAAATTCCTCTCAGTTAATCTCCACCGTTGGATGATGCCATCCAACGGTCCTGCTCTCTTCCTACGCCTCTGAAGCAGTAAAACCAAATACGCAGGATTTTATAACAAATTGTTTGTATTTTGCAGGTTTTCGAATGAATTCTTCCGCCATTTTTGAAGAAACCACAAAGGCCGAGGGTGACGATCCCCTGTCTTTTGAGTTCATAAAGAATCATTCGAGGGGTGTTAGATTTACGTTTTATCAGTGATTTCATGACCCATTGATGCCATTCGACCCCGCTACTGCCCTGCGCACTAGAAGACAAGCAGAAATCATCATTTATTAAAGAGTATCAGTGCCAAAGACAAAATTTATCAGAACCGGAGATTGAAGACCCAAAAACACAGATCTCAAGTAACTTAAAGTGTTTTAGGAAACGACGAAGACATCTGTCGAGCTGAGAAATTCCCCACCGCTATAAGAAGAGGCTAATTGAACCCTCTACAGCTCCAAAGACACCTGCAGTCTCGTTGAGATCAAAGACCGCCGAAAAATTAATACTAATTGAGCTATCTTGTCTCTAATTGTCGGCAGAACCATTCGAGAAGATTAAAGAACAGTTCAGAAGCAGATATTTAGATAATATCATCTCGGGAAGCAGAAATAAAGTCACTCCAGCATGACACCGAGCTTCAAAGGACGAAAAAAAGCTCCCACTGAGCTTAATTGTAAGTGTACATCAATAAATGCTGATGAACACCTGTAGATTTCGTGATGGAGGCCCTCAAAGTACCGAAGAGTCATCTTCTGTATTAATTGATCCAAACAAATCTTTTCATAGTTTACCACCGCCTCATTCTTCTATAAATACCTCTGTAGAAGATGAGCAAAAGGTTGGTCTTTGGACATCTGAACGCATGTAATAGTCATTCTGAAGCCACTGATGCCCTGTTCTGTAATTGAAGGATACATAAGCTGATATGAGAAGTTCAAAGCTGTAGAGACCCACCGGGCTTGCTGATTGTAACTGGTTTGAACATCAATACAAGCTGCTGATTCATGGAATTCTGAAACTATGTCAATGGTGATGTGTTCCTTACTGTCAATTGTCGTTTTACTTAATGTTTTCACTATGTTCACTTTCTCTGATAAAGAGAAGCAAACATAGAGTTAGGATATACTCTCCACGGTACCCTACTCTTACTGAAAGCTTTATCTTCTATGTTTTCTTCATTTGAATGTCCTCTTTGAAGAGTTTATTAATGCAAGTTAGTTTAAAAGTACTTCCCTGATCTAGATAGCTCTTTGAGATGAATGTTCTCTTTGTTATCCTTGGAGTTTATCAATGCAGCGTAGTTTAAAAGTACTTAGCTGATCTAGATCGCTCTTTGTGATTATCATCTGTGTTTCCTTATCGAATATGCTGAAGCAGGCTGGTTTAAAAGCACTTACCTGATCTTAAGCTGTTTGAACTGTTTTTTTAAATGTTTCTGATGGAAAGTACTTCAATGCAGGCTAGTTTAAAAGCACTTACCTGATCAACAGAAATACTTTTATGTTTCTCCTTAAGTACATGTTGAAAGCAAGCTAGTTTAAAAGTACTTACTTGATCTTAGACTGTGCTTTGTTTTTTCATTTGTTTAAATCTTTCACTGCCTATTTGTTTCACCCCATTAATCACCTTAAGAGATCCTTTGATGTAAATGACTTGCTCCATGGATCCTTCTTGAATTTTCTATCCAATTAAATCCTCCTATGACTCCATAGCCCAATGGGTTAAAGTTGTCTTTGTCCTTTGCTATCAGCTGAAACATTCCTTCATTTGCAGGCTCTTCACCCTTTATTTTGGAACTGCTTTCACCTTCACCATGTCTTCGCCCAACCAAAAACAAACAAAACAAACCCATGCTCTTCATAACTAGCCTAATATCATAATTCCAGTCTTTAAAGATCACATCTTTGAACTCATTTATAGAGAGATCCCTCTCTGGATTCGGGAGGGCTAGATCCTTGAATCCCACTGCGGTTTGATGTTACCTCTGCAGTTGGACTTTGCCAATCTTGCTAATTACAGAGTGATAACAGCAGGGACGGTGAAAAATTACTGTGTAACATCAGGTTACAACCAAGTCTTAGTGCATCCTGATGATCAGGATAAAACTGCCTTCACTACACCATGGGGAAATTTAATGTATGTGAAAATTTCCTTTGGGTTGATGAATGTTGGAGCTACTTTCCAGAGAGAAATGGAAATTTCTTTTGCTGATGAAATTGGACACTTTGTTGTGACCTATCTTGATGAGATTACTGTCTATTCTAAAACTGATGAGGAACACCTGTCACATCTAAGAAGAGTCTCAAAAAATGTAGAAGGTTTGGCATCTCATTGAATCCTAAGAAAACACTTTTTGGTCTTGAATAAGGAAAAATTCTTGGTCATATTATTTCTAAGGATGGTATTAGGATTGATCCCAGTAGGATTGAAGGTATACTTAAAATCATTCACCCAAGAAACCTGAAAAAACTGCAGTCTTTTATTGGTAAAATCAATTTCCCAAGGGGATTCATTCCTAACCTAGTAGAACTTCTTAGAAACATAACCAACATTCTTAAGAAAGATTCAGAAATCAAGTGGAATATTGAAGCTAAACAATATTTTTATTTAGTCAAACATGCATTAACAACAACTCCGATGCTAATTAGCCCATATTTGGCCAAATATTTCCTAATATTTTCTTTTGCATCTGAACATACTATTGTAGCTGTCCTATTGTAGAAAAACAGTGAAGGATTTGAACAACCTATTGCATTCTTCAACAAAGATTTAAGGGATGCTTCTTTGAAGTACAACATTATGGAAAAACATGCCTTTGCAATGGTTAAAGCAATAAAATATTTTAGAGTATATATTTTACATTCCCATATTATTGCTTATGTTTCTAATGAAGTGGTCGAAGACATTTTAACACAGAATGGGCCTGATGGAAAGCGAGGAAAATGGATTGCCATCATTCTGGAATACGATTTAGAAATTAGGCCCACCAAATTGATCAAGGGACAAGGATTGGCTAAAATGATGGTTGAGTCCAATTTTCAAGCATTAGATATCAATATGATTTTTTCTTTGGATGATCAAGAGGAATATGAAACTCCAAAAATTGATGAAGCATTCTTAAACTCTCCCTATTATGGAGACCTTTTATATATTTTATTTAACTTGAATTCTCCTCCTGGTCTGACGAAAACAAAATCAAGATTTCTAAAAATGAAAGCTGTTAAATTTTTCATTCCGGAAAAGGTCTTATATTGGAAGGACACTGGAGGTATTTTACTCAAATGTTTGTTAAAGGATGATGCAGTAAAAGCTATGTAGGATTTCCATGCAGGTGATTGTGGTGGACACCTTTATTGGAAAAATAATGCTAATAAAATCCTTAGAGCTGGTTTATATTGGCAAAATTTATTCCCTGACATTCATAGGATGGTAACTTCCTGTCATAAATGCCAAATACTTGAAGGAAAGATAAAGTTTTTTCCCTTGCCATTAAATCCTATTTCTGTTGAAAGCCTTTTCCAACAATGGTGATTATCTTTCATTGGTGAAATTAATCCTCCCTCCTTTGCCAAACATAAGTGGATTCTTATGGCTACAGGATACTTTACCAAATGGATAGAAGCCACTCCTTCTAGAAATTCCACTGGTTCTGTTATTATTAAATTCCTTGAAACTAATATCCTTTCGATATTTGGTTGTCCTAGAAAAATCATCACTGATAATTCTGCAGCCTTCAAGTTCAAGAAAATAGTTGATTTTTGTCATACGTATCACATAAATTTGGGACATTCAACAACTTATTACCCTCAGGGTAATGGATTATTTGAATCCTCAAATAAAAGTTTGGCGAATGTCATCAAAAATATCTTGGAAGAAAACAAGAAATCATGGCATAACAAGTTGGTCAATGCACTCTGGGCTGATAGAATTACTACCAAAAAATAAATTGGCATGTCTCCATACCAATTGGTCTATGGAATGGATGCAAATTTTCCTTCCTCTTTAGGAGTTCCAGTCATGAAGATCATTCAGGAAATACAAGCTGAACCAAATGATGTACAGAGGAGGATCAATCAAACTATTCAATTACATCAGTCCAGAGAAGAGGTCTATAATAGGACCCAAGTTGTTCAAGAAAATATCAAGAAGATTTTTTATAGAAGAACAAAGGCTGATTATTTCAATTTAGGTGACAAAGTTTTGAAATAGGATTCTAAAAGAGAAGACAAATGTAAACATGGAAAATTTGACAACCCGTGGTAAGGACCATACATTATTGATGCCTTTAGAGGAAATAATGCATATTTTCTTAAGGATCTAGATGGAACAAAGATACCTGGAGGTCCTGTCAATGGGAGGATGCTGAAGTATTACTTCTCTTAAGAATACAATTTGATCTTTAATCATTCTGAGTACCATAGTTTGTACATTTTTGGATTGAATAACTCATTGAACAAGGTTGAAGCCCGCAGAGAAGGCCCTAAGCCTGGTTTGATGAGTTATCAAAAAACAAAAAAAGAAATCAGGTGAGGACTTTGCAGAAAATAGAGTACTCAAGGCTACTGATCTTATGTTCTTGACACTTCACTTGGAGAAGTGCCATCCCCGACTGGAGCCACTATTAGGGTCCTATAAGCTATAGGATCTCAAGATGATTGGGTATTTTATAGTTGAAATTTCATATTGTACATGATTTTCAACCTTCAAATGATTTCCAAAAAATAAGATAAAAAAAAGGAGGGCATGTCAAAAAAAGAAAGAAGGAAAAGAAAAAGAAAACCCCACAAAAGAATAATACTGAAAGTGCTGCAAGTCAAAATGCCACTACTGATAAGTTAGTTTGCTCAATTCATACAGTTTAAGAATGATTGAACAAGTTGAACTTTTGTCAAATAGGTTAGAGAATAAAGACTTACCAAACAACTTAATCTTGATAAGTCAGTAAATAGGTAGAAATGAAATTGATTCAAAAGTCTAATCTGAATTAATTGGAGAAATAAGGACTAGGATATGATAGTTTTTCATAAAAAAAATAATAAGGATGATCTGAGTCTACTAGTTCGAATGCACCCTACAAAAGAAAACAAGAAATAATGTTAGGTTAGAAGAAAGGGTAGGTAGAGGAAGAGAAGGTTATTTTGGGAAAAAACATGAATTTTTTTTGGGAAAACATGAAATACTATATCCTAAGTTGCAGAATGGAGACATTTTATATGTTGGAAAACTTAAAAGGATACATATCCTAAGTTCAAATGTATTATTTATACGGAGATATTCGGGAATTATACCTTTACTTCCCTATTTCCCTAAGTTTTTCACTATCTATATATTCTTTTCCGCACATTTCATTTTCCCTGACCCCACCACTCCTTTGTCACATAATATTATCATCCCGACACCTTTCCTTTCATCTCACCTCATCCATCATGGTCGAATAGTCACGATTAACTTTCGCCCCCCCTCGCACCATCCGAACTTTATCGTCGGTGGGTGGGAGGGGGGGGGTGTCTGAAGTCAGTGTTATCGGGAGAGGCCCCACCTCATATGTGGCGAGCACTCATGCTTTCACACCCCCACTCACTAAATCCACTTACTATGCACTACCCCCTCCGAAAAGTTGTTTCTCCACTACCATAAACTACCCTCCCGATTATGACTTTTATCCCTCATCCTATCACCTCCCGCCACATCATCCATCTGTTGCACATCCAATCGGCTCTGCTCTTGCCCAAAATTAGTATGTTAGTTAATTAATGATTTTAACTGTTAATAAATGGACCCATGCTATGTACAATGGAAAAACCAAAAAATCTATAAAATTTATCCCTCCAGCCTTGTTTAAAATTTTATGGTGCTTTTCGATTATCTTTCCTGTAACCAACCTTTCATTTTTCAGGTCAAGCACATCGAATTCCCGTTTTTTCTCTAGGTTCTCTTCAATTAAATTCCGTGTCTGTGCTAACCTGCATCACCAATAAATTCAACCAGTCTGAAACCTGAGTCTACCATGCTACCCAAGAAGAAAGGTCAGGAACCCCCTTTCAATCAACTGACTCACCCTCTGATCAACCTTGATCATGTTAGCTTAGCAGATAAATATTTCAAGATCCACAAAACACTCTATGAGTTTGACCTCTTTGACGTTTATTTTTGGTTAGAGGACAAGCTCATAGATGGTGTGGATGATATTTTCCCGTGGGACACAAACCTTCCCTACTATATCTTCCCTAAAACCCATAGTGCCCCAGAGTTCATTAGAAGGTGTTGCGCATGCTATATGCCAAACCATAGGGCTATAAATGCTCCTACTGGTGAGGTTTTGTTTACAATTACAACCCAATCCATCATCCAAATGATGTAGTCGAAAATACTACCCCATTCTCCGGAGAAGCCCTCATAGACCTGTATCTGAAGATTGATTTTGATAAGAAAGCCTCAACCCTCAAGCTATTTCTCACTGAAAACACTCATTTTCTTAATAAAAATCCCCCATTTCCCTCATCTTTATTCCCCAAGTCAACCAAAAAAATAGCCACAGTCCTTGCCTACCTCCTAGGTTAATATTCTGACCTGTGGATAGATGAGGAAATTATAGGCTTTTTGACTATACTGTGTATAGACTCCAAACCCTCAGTCACGTTTTATTTTAGCCAATTCTTGGCTGATAAAATACATGCCTAGTTTACAAAATTTTATACTAAAGGAGTATTTAAATATACCTTTGTCATTATATGTATGTTCTTATATTTTTAGGTAGAGAAATTTCAAATTGAAATGAAGAAAATGGATGAAGATGGACATCCACAGTCTGTCATTTTTTGGACAACCTTATTGATGAAGGAGAAATAAAAATTCAGTTATAAACAATTTATTGAGCTATTTCTACATCCTACAATGAGTATTCTGAATGGAACAACTAAGCCCAGAATAAGTGAAGAAATCAAGAGAATAATGCAGCTTTCAGATTAGGCCAGAACAACAGATTGGTATTTATACCAAAATTACACATATCTGAGGTTATATGGGTGTGAATTTCCACCCTATAAGCTACCAAAATTCCTCCCCATGAGGATTTTTTCCCTCGAATATATTAGGAAAATGTTGAATGAAGATGAGGTGGAATTTGTCTCAGCAAAAAAGAAATCACAGTTCAGGATAAAGTTTGAGATAAGGCCATTTATATGCAACAACAGGGCAGCAGGAGAGAAGGCGGACAAGAGACTGAAGGAAATGAAGTTTGATCCCAAATTCACTTGGTCTTATGATCCCTTTGGGGTCATTTCAAAACTAAGGGTGGAAAATAAGTCTACACCCTATATTCATACACAAAGACCAGACATAGAGAAATTTAGGACTCAGGCAGACTGGACAGAGAATACCTTACTAGAGGCATAGGAGCATGCTATATCTACCTCAGGTTTACAAAATCCTATCCCATAGTAGAAATTGAGCAAATAAGACAAACATGAGGCCATAGGAAAAAGGCAAAGGGAAGATCAGTCACCTTCAGTGACTGATACTTCAAACAAAGAGTTCAAGATGAAGTATAGAAAAAGGGCCAGAATAAATATGGACATTGATGAAGGTAAATCAACAGAGCAGGAAACCATAATTAATATCCTAGATACTCCAGGTCAACAGGCTCGTGTATCAACAGTCAGATCATGCATAGAAACAGTTAGGACGTGCACTAATGGTTTCCCAGACAGAAGTGCCAGATGTCCACAATTTCTCAAATTACTCCACCTTTTTGGAGCACGTTTTGTTTAACAGAATTATGTTGTAATTAATAAGGAGATTGCCTGTTTTGATACGACATACTTCATATATTTATTTTAAATTATTTATGCATTTGAAGTATTAGGGGTTGGAATCTGATTATTATAATTTGTCTCTTTTGAGCTATGTACTTTTTGAGCTGCTGATACATCAATAAAGAAGACCATTCAGAAGATACTTGTGCTATATGTTACTGGTGATGTCTTTCCTATTGTGATATTTGTTTCCACTATGTTTCCATACTGTGTTTTAATATAATTGTAAAATAGGAAGTGAAGAAGTAATATTTGTTATTTGAAAACCTTATTTATGGTTGTCTTTACAATATTTATGTTTTCTTCTGAAGTCTGATGGAGAAATGATTGTATGCAACCTTTTCAATCACTACTGAAATCACTCATGTTTCATTTCATGGTTCATTTAGAATTAAAAATCCAGTAACTATAACTATCTTTCCCCGTGACTACTCTTTGAAAAATTTGATGCAACAATTATCTTTGTTTCACTCCATAGCCCAATGGAAAATAATTAACTCAAAATTATCAATTATCTAACCAATAAACCATGCAACCAATCAAACAAACAATTCAGCCATTATCATAACTAGCCTATTATCAATTATGAGAAAAAAAGCTAAAATATACAAAGAGAGCCCTCTCTGAAGCTGGTAGGGCTAGATCCCAGCTTTAAAAGTTGTTTGATGTTGTCCTATATAATTATTCTTGCCAATATTAAAATTATAGAACGATAACACACACAAAACCTTCAAATGGAACTACTCTGCTTAACTAAATCACACTTGCTATAAGAGCTATTTCGAAATTAATTCAATATGAAATACACCTAAGTTTATCCTAAACTACTGTAATGAACAATTTAAAACCCAATCAAATTACTTTGTTTTAAAATTGATGCCAATGAAATTACTCAAATCAAATTGCCCCGTAATCATTCACAAATGAAAGCGAGTTTTTCTACTCTAAATTGCTGCAATAACCATTTCAAAACAAATTAATTTCAATTAAAATGATGCATCAAACCTAAAATATTCCAGATCTAAATCAAATGCTATTAAAAAAAAATCGTTTTAATTAAGCTTAGAGTGCCTCACAACAAAACTTAATTATAAAACAATCGTGTAAGTTCTGAACTTTACAGAAAAACACTCCACTCTAGGATGTAAACACACAGCTCATAAATCATTCTAACTTATAATTAGCTTTAGATTTCATTCCATAGCAATGAAATTATTAATTTTGTTTCCCAAATGCATTCATTATTTCTTAACCATGAAAATAACAGGGTTTTCATGTTCGAATAATTAAGAGTTGGTTTTAATCATAATAATTTTCACTGCCATGGTTCAAAGCGATCAATCAGTGTTGTGGAAAATGATTTATGGTTTATGGATCAATTGAAAGCTTAGCTACAGGCTCAACGATGAGTATTAAATATTCCACTAATAAAAACATTATAATTTCAAAGAAACGGAAGCTACTTATGATAACCCACATACTTTCATAATATACTCTAGCTAAGGAACTCAGTTCCAATTGTGGTGGGCCCTCCCACACCTGGAGCATGTTGATCTACTTCAGAAAAATGAAGATTAAATCATAAATGTCATTACTTACAGAGAGATAATGCAAAAAATCAATTTAATTGAGAGCTTCAAATGAAGTCATACATGGTTTTTCGATCCTCTCAAATATAAGCTTGTAAAATTAATGACAAAAAAACTTACAACTTCCTCTTTACTACCACCCCTTGTACATGTGGAGCTTTGGATTTTTATAAAGATCTATTGATGAAACAGATAATAACTATTTTCAAAATAAAATATAAAAACAAACTAAAAAATTCCATTTCTAATTCTTCTGGAAAATCTTCAAATAGATTTCAGATGGGTTCATCCTAATCATGGCGTAGCTGGAGGAACTAATTCCCTTTTTGTGCACAAAGAACTTATCCAAATAATTGTCCTCCATGTGCCTACTAGCCTAAACTGTTCAGACCCATTCAAACCTAATTCTGTAGTTAAAACTACATTGGAATATTTCCATGACCATAGCTCCTCATGGTAATGAATTTTGCCAAATGGATTCTAGGTTATATGAAAGAGGGCATTCTGAGCGCAATGTAAGTCTTAGAATGTCGATATTATTCACAATTTAGTCACAAAATTCTTATTTTCACCTAAAACAAACACATTTCATCATTAGGGGAATTTTTAGGTCTAAAATATGCCTCCTAAGGAAATAATAAAACAATAGCTAAACCAATAAAATAATATTTATGAATTTTCATTTCACTTTTTGCAGCACAATCCATATAACCATAGTTAAATTCAATTCAAAAGTTGTATCAAAATAAAATTAATATTGTATTGATGTGACTATAAATAAGAATGAAATTTTCAAGAAAAAAGTCATTATCATTGAAAAACTAATGCGTTTGTCCTTTGTACTTAAATAATTTAAAATAAAATATAAATATAAATTTATAAATTCTTAATTATATTATATGTTATTAATTAAAATTTATATTATTTCAATTGTATAATAACATGTAATTAATATACTATATAAAAATAATATAATATAATATAATATAATAAATGTATAGGGATATTCATTGTTTCTTTCAAGAAATATGAAATGACAATAATATATTTTTATTCAAAAGTGTGAAATGACATTTATTATGAGTAATTTATTTTGACTTTAAAAGTACTTAGAGCACTACCATGGTTAACCATGAGTTTTTATCCACCATTGAGAATGTGACAAGTACCTTTAACTCAAGTAATGCCACCTCAACCATTAGGGATGATGTCATCCCCTAAAATATGATTGGTTCTCATAAAGTGAATTTTGATTGTACATTTTCCTTAGGAGGCCCATTTTAGACCTCAAAATTCCCCTAATGTACTTAACTCTGTAGTAACTAGTTTGACTTCCTTCTGAATAATTTCATTGATGGAGCTCTTCGGAAAATGAACTTAGAAAAAATGCCATTAGTAAATCATGACAAAATAATCTTTAATCATATAAGTGTGAAGAAAACTAATAATATCCAAGCATAGAGTGGAAGAAATAAGTTACAGAATTCGGGTAAGAAATGGGTTAAAAGTACATGAACATAGGTTATGAACGGTAGTATTGTATGATGAAAACATGGGAATTTTTAAGGCCCAAGATCCCCCCATGCCTAAGGATTTTCATGTCCTCATGAAAACACGTACTTTTCTGATTTATGGATTTTATGGCATCGTGGCTTTGGGCAGGGTTGGTTCTTGTGGAGCAACACTACATGAAGATTTTAGGGTGTTGGTTCTTGTGGAGCAACACCATTATTATTCGACTGCCATAGATTTAATTTTGAGAGTGATACAGATTGATAATAATCAATAGATATGGTAGGATGGAATGATGAATGAGATGATAGGTGATAATGGAAAAGGTGGGTGAGATGTGGTGGTGATTGAGATAGTGGATGAGATGAGGTGGTTGCATATGCTACTCTTGTGAGGCCAATGCTTATGTATGGTTCCTTTATGAAGAGCAATAATGAATTCATCCTTTATTGAAAACATTCAATTGACAATATTTGAAAATGTTGGAGGGGAAGGCACTATAGATTGTTCTTTGCTTATATGAACCAATATATTTTATTTTCATGACTGTGACCTTATTAGAGTAGCATGCATTATATTATGAATGATGAATTTTCAAATGGAGGGTAGATGGAAAATGGAATATGTGGTGGTTAATCATCAAAGATTTCTTAAATCTCTAATGAATTAAATAATCTTAAGACAAATTTACCTTAGGTTACATTTACTTTTGATGTACTTGCTATTGTAGGATGAAGTGGAATATGAACCAGAACATGACTGAAAGTTGGAGTTGGAATGATTGATGATTTGGAGATGAAATGGATGGAGCTTATGGGTATAGTGATATGGATCTACTGGAGAAGGCTGAACTGACGATAGTAAAGAAGGCTGAAAAATGAAGGCCCCCTTCTCCCCCATGCTTGAGGAGTTGTATGTCCCCAAACAAAGAGGGAAGGTGACTACTACAAATGATGATCAAGGTCCTATATGATAACCTTTATTAAAACAAGATGACTACTACAAGAAAAGGAAATGCTGCTACAAAGAACAAAACTGCTGCAAACTTGTGTTGAGATCTAAAAATACATGGTCTTCATCTGCTACAATCCATTGTGCAATATTGCATTTATGAATGAGTGGCGTTGATGTCGAACATAAGAAAGAATCATTGGATTACTGACCATTGAGGAGGGTCATTAACCAATGTGAGATATCCCACCTTTGATGTTAATGGGAATCATGGCATTAGGTACATTCTACTAGCCATGAATGGATTTGTTGAGGTCGAATGCACTATAGAATTATTTTTCCAAGAAAAATTAATGAATTTCCTTGGAAAATGACAAGGATACTAGCCATTAAGACATGCAGGCTCCCAGGTACCTTATCTAACTCTAACCTCAACCCCATATAATTTTATGATGTTGATGGGAAAAGGTCTATTGGTAGGTGGGATTTAAGGAATCCCACATCAACCGATGTGAGTGCATACATAATCATCTGAAGATTACATGATTGGAAAGAACTAAAACAAGCTTATAAAAATTTATTAAGAACTTTTCCTGCCAGTTACCTGGTTTTCAAGCAAAGCCTCTGTCTAGATGTGCCAGACAAGTTGGTTTTCACAAAAGGACTTATTTTTCTCTTTACTGTTTTTCCTTTATTTATTAAAATACAAACTTTCCTATTCGACTGAAGAAAGGGAGATGAACTCCGTCAAGTGAAGGAGTACTTCCAATGAAGCCATGTGCAGATTAGGTACAAATATATATTCATGCTAAGATTTAAAATATAAACATGGAAGTGTGCATGAGCATGAAAAACCAACAAATGTAAATGATATGACAACAAGAGCTTTAGAAGAGGAGAATGTTTCCTTGCTTGAGTCGTTGTTCGGAACCAATGTTTGATGTAATCATGGTAGTCTTGGTCCATTTCTTGATTCGGCCCATGTTGCACATCCTCTTCTTCCATGTCATGCTGATTTTCTTCCTTAGGGTGAGTAGTCTCTTGATTACATTCCGGATCTATTGATAGACATGTCAAGAACTCCTCGATCTTAGGTTCCAGTGGATCTTCTCCATTGATTATAGTGCATTATTCATTCATATCCTTAGATGATTGGTAAGGGAAATCAAAAGAGACTTCCAAATCCTCTTGTGGTGGTGGAGAAATGGACGAGTTCTTAACTATTGTTAAGAAGTTATCTTCCTGAGAGGTAGAGATCAATATCCCAGCAGCTGCTAGGGCTTGAGAGTGGTCATTCATACTTGTTATCATCTTCAAGTGCATCTGGTTGATTGATTTTCCATGTCTCCACACATAGATTAGTAACGGGGGTTATTACATCACCCAAAAAAAAATGATATAACACTAAATATTGGAATCTAGAGATAAATGAATTTAATAAGCTATTGGCTAAAATAAATCTCACCACACTTGCATAAAAAAATGCATAAAAGGAAGGAAATGATGTGTTGGGGAAAATTCCAGATCAAAGTACTATTTAATCTATTGACAACAAAACAATTCAAAAATTAAATGTCTCACAGAATGTTTTGGACTATTCTAAGGCCTATGCCACTTGTGAGGCTTAGCTATGGTTCCTGTAGATGTGTCTTACTAAGTTTGTGATATTTATACACTTAGCGAATTACATGAAATGCAAAAATGAAATCACTTACATAATGTTCCAGACTATTCTAAGGTTTGCTTCTACTTCTACGCATAAAGGAAAAGAAATAAAAGTTCAAAGATAAGCAAAAGCTATTAGAATTTGGAGCAACCCCACCATAGTGGATGCATGACTCTTCACTCACGTCTTACCATAATCTCTCCACCCTCTGACTGGCCTGCAATACCCTTGAAACATTGTAATAAAAATCTTACCTAAACCAAAATACAACTCCCCGGCAATGACGCCAACATGTTGAGATTTTAATTAGAAAATTAAAACTCTTAATATATAATTGTCAATCAGAGACTCGTAAACATGAGTTGTAATGTGTTTTTGGCTTTGCTTAAGGTCAAAGTATATAAGTTTCCTCGTTAATGATCATTAAGTACAGAATGATAAAAACACTCTTCTATCAATTAAGTAAATTAGCACCCATCTCACCCATAAACAACATTTACTCAACCTACACTTAAGCTATTGCAAGATTCATGTTGGAAAACGATACAACTGATATATTAAGTCTTAAAGGACAACAAAATGATTCTAAGTTATAATGAGATAAAATTACTAACTCACTGTCAGGAAATAAACCTTTAAACTTTTGTACTAAAAATGGAAATCTAAATAATTCAAATCAAATCATATTGTTCTCAAAATTGGATCTATGATATTGTTGAATAATTACCCTATGATATCAACTTGAATCATACTTAACAATGTTCCAAATTAACTCTCTCTCTATCTCTTTTCCTTGAATTAGATCAAATCCAAATTGAATCAATCTTAATTTAAATTGAAATTCTCGACATGAATTGCACACCCTAAATTAAATTACATTAATGTTGGAATAAAAAATCAGTTAAAACTAAATATCATTGCTCCAAATCAATCTTATATGTTTGAAATGAATCATACATTAATTGAAATCACACAAAGACTTTAAATGGAACTATTCTGCATAACTAAATCACACTTGCTATAAGAGCTATTTAGGAATTAATTAAAAATGAAAAACACCTATGTTTATCCTAAACTACTATAATGACCAATTCAAAACCTAATCAAATTACTCTATTTTAAAACTACTTCCAATGAGATTAATCAATTCAAATTTCTCCGTAATCATTCACAAACGAAAGTGAGTTTTTCTACTGTACATTGCTGCAATAAACATTTCAAAACTAATTGATTTCAATTAAAATGATGCATCAAACCTAAACTATTCCAGATCTAAATCAAATGCTATTAAAACAAAATCGTTTTAATTAAGCTTAGAGTGCCTCACAACAAAACTTAATTATAAAACAATTGTGTAAGTTCTAAACTGTACATAAAAACACTCCACTCTAGGATGTAAACACATGGATAAAAAATCGTTCTAACTTATAATTAGCTTTAGATTTAATTCCATAGAAATGACATTCTTAATTGTGTTTCCCCAATGCATTCATGCTTGCTTATCCATAAAAATAATAGGGTTTTCATGTTCGAATAATTAAGCAAGAGTTGGTTTTTATCATAATAATTTTCACTGCCATGGTTCAAAGTGATCAATCAGCATTGCAAACAATTATTTATGGTTTATGGATCAATTGAAAGCTTAGTTACAAGCTCAACGATGACTATTAAACATTCCACTAATAAAACCATTATAATATCAAATAAATGGAAGCTGCTTATGATAAACCACACAATTTCCTAATCTACTCTAGATAAGGAGTTCAGTTCCAGTTGTGGTGGGCCCTCCCATGCCTGGAGTGAGTTTAACTACTTCAGAAAAATGAAGATTAAAACATAAATTCCATTACTTATAGAGAGATAATGCCAACAATCAATTTAATTGAGAGCTTCAAATGAAGGCATACATGGTTTTTCGATCCTCTGAAATATTAGCTTCTAAAATTAATGATAACAAAACTTACATATTCCTCTCTAATACCACCCCTCATACATGTAGAGCTCTGTATTTTTATACAAAGTTGTTGATGAAACATAGCATAACTATTTTCCAAATAAAACATAACAACAAAATAACAAATGCCATATCTAATTCTTCTGGACAGTCTTCAAATAGGTTTTAGTTGGGCTCATCCTGATCATGGCGTAGCTGGAGGAACTAATTCCTTTTTGTGCAAAAAGGACTTATCCAACTCGTAGTCCTTCATGTGCCTGCTGGGCTAAACCGTTCAGACTCATTCAGACCCGATTTTGTACTTAAAACTGCATTGCAATATTCCCATGACCATAGCTCCTCATGGTAATGAATTTTTCCAAACGGTTTCTGGGTTATAAGAAAGAGGGTATTATGAGAAAATTGCAAGTCTCGAAATGTTGATATTCTTCACCATTTAGTCACAAAATTCATATTTTCACCTACAACAATCTCATTCCATCCTCAACTCTGCAGTAACTAGTTTAACTGCCTTGTGAAGAATTTTAGCAATGGAACTCTTCGGAAAATGAACTTAGTGTAACTGTCATTAGTAAATCATGACAAAATAATATTTAATCATAGAAGAGTCAAGAAAACTAATAATAACCAACCATAGAGTGGAATAAATAGGTTATGGAATTAGGGTAAGAAATAGGTTATGGAATTAGGTAAGTTATGGAATTAGGGTAAGAAATGGGTTAAAAGTACATGAATATAGGTTATGAATTGTAGTATTGTATGATGAAAACATGGGAATTTTTAAGGCACAAAATCCCCCCATTCCTGAGGATTTTCATGTCCTCATGCAAACAAGTACTTTTCTCATTTATGTATTTTATGGCATCATGGATTTGGGCAGGGTTGGTTCTTGTGGAGCAACACTGCGTGAATATTTGAGGGTGTTGGTCCTTGTGAAGAAACACCATTATTATTTGACTGCCATATATTAATTTTGAGAGTGACAAAAATTGAGAATAAGCAGTAGATATGGTAAGAGGCAATGATGAATGCAATGATAGGTGATAATGGAAAAGGTGGGTGATATGAGGTGGCCGTGATGGAGATAGTGGATGAGATCAGGTGCTTTCATACGTTAATTTTGTGAGGCCAATGCTTATGGATGGTTCCTTTATGAAGGGAAAAAAATACTTCATCCTTTATTGAATACATTCAATTGACAATATTTGCGAATGTAGGAGGGGAAGGCACTATAGTTTCTGCTTTTCTTATATGAACCAATATCTTTTCTTTTCATGAATGTGACCTTATTAGAGTACCATGCATTCTATTTTGAATGAGGAATTTGAAAATGTAGGCTATATGGAAAATGGAATATGTGGTGGCTAATCATCAAAGCTTTCTTCAATCTCTAATGAATTAAATAATCTTAAGCCAACTTTACCTTAGGTTACCTTTACTTTTGATATACTTGTTGTTGTAGGAGGTGTTATTGTTCTATAATTTTAAGATTGGCAAGAATAATGATATAAGACAACATGAAACTGCTTTTAAAGATGGGATCTAACCCTGCCAGCTTCAGAGAGGGATCTCTCTTTATAATTTAGCTTTGTTTCGTTAATTGATATTAGGCTAGTTATGATAGTGTTGAAATATTTATTTTTTTGGTTGGTAGGATAGGTGATATTTTTAAGTTATTTTTTTTTCATTGGGATATGGAGTCAAATAAAATATAGATGCTACATCAAAATTTCAAAGAGTAACTAGAGGTAAAGCTAGTTACAATTACTGGATCCTTAATTCTAAATGAATTATGAAATGAAGTAATGGTGAATTTAGTAGTGATTGAAAAGCATTGAAGAATTTATCAATCAGAATTTAGAAGAAAACATATATATTGTAAACACACCTAGAAATAGGGTGTTCAGATAATAAATATTACTCTTCACTTTCTGTTTTAAAATTAGATTAAATTAATACAAAGTAAGGAGAAACAATGGAAACAACTGTCATAATGTTAGAAAATTATATATTACAGAGCAATGCAACACATAAAATATGTGGAAAATACAAGCACACAAAACACATAAAACCAGAGAGACACAAATATAAGTGGTTCACCCAGTTTGGGCTATGTCCACCTCGAACAGCCAGTCCTTCCTTTCTATTATCTAGCAAAATGAGGAGAGAAAACCTACAGCAAATCCACTATAATATCCTCTGTTCTCTCTCACAGTCTCCCTATCTGTTTCTCGCTCAGAGAATACACATGTAATACAAAGCTGCAATACAATACCCTCATACAAAGAGAGGGGTTTCCTTCTAGGGAAAAAAACCTAAACTAAACATAACTTCTACCGTCAGATCATCCGCCTAATGAACGACCCAGATTGACTAGAAATTACTATAATTTTACAAGGAAATTTTACATCTATTTTTAGCTTCGGGGGCACTTCCCCCGAAAACCACCACCAGGGGGGGGCTGACGCCCCACGACAACGATTAATTTACGGGAAGCATTGTCGCCCCATTTAAGGTACAGGGGTCCAATGCTGTGATACAAAGTAAACAAGATAATCAGGCTCCACACCTAACACATAAAGGGAAAAAAATCACCAGTAACATATAGCACAAGTATCCTATGAATGGTCTTCTTTATTGATGTATCAGTAGCTCTAAAGTACAATGCTAAATAGAATAATATTACAATAATCAGAGTCCAACCAACCAACGAAACAAACAAATATTTCAACACTGTCATAGCTAGCCTAATATCGATTAAGAAAACAAAGCTAAGTTATAAAGAGAGAGCCCTCTGTGAAGCTGGCAGGGCTAGATCCCATCTTTAAAAGTGGTTTGATGTTGTCCTAAAAAAATTATTCTTGCCAATATTAAAATTATAGAATGATAACATAGTGGCGAATCCACTGGGGAGAATTTATCTTCCTCAGAAAAGTACATCAAAGTTCATATCTGATTACTTATGGTGGACAATGATAAAACACATCAAGGCTGAATTATTCACCTGGAAACTCCATGATTCAAAGAACCTAACTTTTAGAGCAATCATGGTGACTCCAAAACATGATGACTATATTTTATGTTCAACAAGATGACAAGGTTTGTGGAAAACCTTTTATCTCATAAAGATTTAAATGCATTCAAGAATCAATTATCATAATTTCAGCTTGATGGAGATTTTCTAAGGGCTTTCTTTCTTATTTTTAAATCAAGAAGAATTTTCCCTGAAGCTAAAACATGTTTTCTTGAGTTATTTGTTGAAAACTACGAAAATGGCATTGAAATTTTTGATTCTCAAATTCAGTCAATAATTTTCTAGATCTTAAAGAATTCTTGGAAAATCTTCCTTCTCCAAAGCAAGAGGAAGTTGTACTACCTGTTCATTTTCAGTTTCAGGATGATTATGTTTTCAAGTACAAGACTAAAGATGTAGATGCAGGGTTTAATTTTGAGGATGAAAATGAGCAACTAGTCATTGAAGGCCTAAAAGAAAATATCATATATTGTGATTTTATTGATCCTATAGTAGATTACATGGAGGTTATTTTTAGCTCGAGTTTTCAAACATGTTTTCTCTATGAAGACCAAATACATCAGTATTTTTCATTACCCATCACAACTTTGATTATGTGGACACATGATCAAGTTATACTTCTAAGTTTTCTGACAAGCAATCAAGTTGTCTATTTGTTTCTGCAACTACTTGATTGGATTCATTGGAATTTTTGTATTACCTGATTCAACAAAATTATCAGTAAATTAAGGTAGGTAGCAGTGTGAAAATAAGCTCATTACTTTGAGAATTTTCCAAGTATTATTCAGTCCATCATATTCCATATTTCATTTCAGCATTCATATTTTCAGTGTGCAACAATGATTTCTGTTTGACAGATTGCAACGCTGAGTTCAGTTGTAGTTCCAGTCCAAATTTTAGTACGCAGATCAGATCTCTGTTTGAATTTTAGAGAAAATTAATGAATTTTTCAGTTTTAAAGGTTTTTATATGACAAAGTAGATTGCTAGCTTAGATCATCTCAATGACCAAGGCACTAGTTGCAAAATTGAGAGATCTGTGGTTCTTTGCTACCTCACTGGGAGACCAACATCCCCAGAAGGAGCTAATGTTAGCACATGATACATTTTGTAAGAATTTAAACCCTAGACATACATTGTTTGGTATGAAAATTTTCAAGTTCATTGGTGAAAGTCAGACAAATTATAAATGGTCATTTATCTTGCCTTATCAATTTGTATGAAAAGTGAAATTAATTTTATTTTAAAATATAGAATTAATTAATTCTATATTTTAAATAAAATGAATATTTTAATAAATGTCATGCATATTCCACTTATGGGTGATCATCTAAGGTTGAAATCAATGGTTCTAATCAATTTCAGGCCCCTTCTTTGTTTCAAAGTTTAATGGAGGAAGGGGGTCCAAAAAAGGTAGTTTTCATAATCAAGTCATGATTGCGTGGCAAACAGAGGTTAATTCACACCCCCCTCACAATACCTCTCACTGTCGACGTACCCCTCCGAAATCTGGTTTCGGGTTTTGCATGACAAATGCAATAGTAGTAAATTTAGACTTCGAGGTTGAATTAAATCAACCTCCACTTCAATTTATTCATTTCCAAGGGTGGACCAATGAAGGAGTAGCACCAAAGTGACCCGTGAGTTGTTCAAATACTCGTGTGGGAGGCTCAAGGTTATCGAAAGAGCGGGTGTGGGTATAGACAATGTGGATCTGTAGGCAACCATTGAGTTTGGGTGCCTGGTCTTCAATGCTCCCAGCTAATACCGTTGCAGCTACTGAACATGGGATCACCGTGATCACATCCATGGCACAAAATGTGCTCCAGACTAATGCTTCCATATAGGAAGACAAGTGGCAATGCAACAAGTTTTTTGATGTGTCATTAGTTGGAAATACACTTGCAATTATGGGTTTTGGAAAGGTTGGAACAAAAGTTTCTACGTGGACTAAGGGGATGGGAATGCATGTTATTGCACATGATCCATATGCTCCTGCTGATAAGGCATGCACTAGTGGTGTGAAATCAGTAAATATGACCCATTCCTCTGCAAGGGATGGTGATGAATTGGACACAAGAGTGCTTCGTGCCATGATTACCAAAGGAATCATCGAACCTATCTCTAGTGCTTTCATGAATCTGGTCAATGAAGATTTTATAGCGAGGCAAAGGGGTTTGCGAATAAGTGAAGAGAGGGTACTGTTTGATGGTTCTCCTCAAGAACCACTAGAATCAATCCAAGTACAAATTGTAGATGTAGAATCCAAGTTTTCTAGTACTATCTCAGAAAGGGGATTCGAGGATCTGAATAATACTCATCGGAAATAATATATGTTATTACCAATGGTGCTGGTGCAGGAATGTCTCATCTCTTTTATTCAATGGTAGTAGTTTTGTTCTGTGATTTTTAACAAGCTAGATAGAGGAGAACCTTGGAATGACTACTATGAGCTAAATACGATTCTACAGGAGTCAATTCCTAACTCTGCTAATGGTATGCTTTTTCCATTTCTGGATTCTCTGGTAGTGACCGTTTCTTTACGATCAGATGAAGCACTAGAACAAGGGATTGTCACTATTTATCTCCAATTAATGGGACATGGCAGTGAGTTTGACATGGTGTATTAATGCTTACATACTTTGAACATACTACTATTCATCTTTTTGACATTTCCATTATTGGGAGATTCGATCAAATTCAATGTTTCAAGGGATTTCTAACATATATTCAACGCATAAAATCAGGTGAATATTCAACTCCAGATTTTAGGCACTAACTTAGAATTCAAGGGCATTCGAATAGCACAAGTGTCAGATATGATATGATTTGACACCAGAAAATATGTAACAAACAAGATTTCGAGGAGCAGATTCAACAGTGAAGAAATTTTATCCGTTCCATATTTTGATGAAAAGTAATTTCAGATTTCTAGCCACTGAAATAGTAGACAAAAAATTCATTTACAGGGTACACATGGAAATTAGAGCATAAGTGGCAGTCGAAGGTATAATTTAAAGATATTTTTTGATAGTAGAGAATGATGAGTCAATTTGTTTCCTGATTTTGTGGCAGAAAAACAAGGATAAGATCGTTCAAAAAATATTTCATATATGCATCTCGAAATCCAGAACCTGCGCAAGGAGCGGGGGAAAGAAGCCAACCTAGACGTATGGTGCATAAGATGTAGGGTGTCTGGGCACACCAAGGATCAGTGCCCTCGATTGGCAGATTACATGCAGGTCGGGGGGCCCAGCTCGTTACGCCCTAAGGAAGGTGTGGGACCAAGTAGTCCAACCTTATGGTGCATCAATTTTCACGTAGCAAGACTACATGATACCAACCAGTGCCCCCCGTCTGGCCGCTTATGTGCCAGAGTTGAAGCAACAATGGTGCTGGTTTTTCTCGTCTGTGGGACATGACGAACAGAATTGTCAGACATACAACCTAATGATGGATTGAGGAAACCTATATAGGATGTAGGTTGACCCCTTGTCACATATATCTCCCTCAAGCAGAGGAGGCTCCCCAGCCAAGGGCAGAGGAGGGGGGAGGGGGGGAGGCACAGGTCGGGGAAGAGGACAACTAATCTGTTATAACTGTGGAGAAGTAGGGCACTTTATGATGGAATGCCCGAATCCTACGAGGCAATCTTGTAGGTATTGTAGACAACTAGACCATGTGATTGCATATTGTCCAATTATGATAGCAAAAATGCAGGAAAAGTAGCAGACACCTACGCAGAATGTGCAGAGGGTTAAGGTAGCACTACTGATGAAGGCCCAAGCATTAATGTCATAACGCGTAGTGGAATGGCTACTGGAGGAGCTGAGGAGAAAGATGCGGCTGAACCTATTATCCGAAATTTAGCTGCCAAACAAGAAGGTTTGGACCTACAGAAGGAAAAGGAAACCTTTGTCGCAGCTCGCAAAGACTTTACTAAGGATGAGGCATCTACTTCTCAGGCTCCCGCAAACCTAAGAGTGGATGACGAGGTAAAACCATTTTTGCAGGCATGTATGAAGTTGTTGCGCGGCTAGAAGGCAGTATAAAATATTCAAGCACTAATAGATAGCTGCGTAGAAAAAGCTAACCCCTTCACAGAAGTTAAGTATGTGAATAAAAATTACAAACATAAGAAATGCACTAGTCGAGAAATGCGGCTTACTGCACAGATTGGAAACTACGAGATGGATCAGGTCATCTTGGACTTGGGGTCGGATGCGAATGTCCTGCCTAAGCAGACATGGTAGCGGATGGGAGAATTGAAGCTCTAATGGTCCACTATATAGCTGTACATGGCTAACCAACAGATGATCATACCATTGGGGAGGTTGTCGAAAATTATTGTAGACATTGCAAGAGTTAAGGTACGCGCTGAATTTGAAGTAATCCAGATTGTCGATGATGTGGATCCTTACCTTACGCTTCTAGGGATAGATTGGGCTATATATATGGGAGGTATTCAACCTAAAGAAAAGAAGCATGGTCTTTGAGAATGAAGGTACACGGGTGATAGTCCCGCTAAATCCTGCGGAAGGAGAGCAGTATACAGAACCAGTGCGCGAAGAAGAGGATATGGACCACATCTATAAATTGACTGCTCGGGACAAATATTGGATCAATCCTACAGTGGAGGGTGTGCTCTACTGGGAGAAGGATAGCAAATGTTTCTCTGACTCCGATGGAGAGGTGGAAAATTGGCAGAATAGGTTACATGATGTCTCTGTGTTGTGCTGTCTTAGGATCACAAAGAGGTTCCATTGTATTTCCTCAGAGGTAAGAGACTTGCCCTACTTTCATGGTTCGGGTAGCATTAAGGAGTTTCTGTGAACCATTGAAGCTGAAGTCCCAAGAGAACGAAGGCTATGGGCCCTTAATCTTGACATGCACGCAACTCCTGCGAGGTGGTGGGACATGCATAAGGGGGCATTCTAGGATTGGGAAGAATGTTGCGACATGATGGTCTTACGGTTCGAACCTCCAGCTCACCTGTGCGTAAAGACTTTCTTGGGGCTAGGGGACCCGCGCAAGCACTTGTCAGCATGGATGAAAGAATGGGGCAAAAAAGCTATAGAGGAATGGGTCCATCATTTCATTCATGACTTGGGGTCAATCCCGACTGCATGGTATTTAGACACAAAATTACATTAGTGCACCCGACACTGGGAAACCCTGAATGATGAGTTTGTAGGGACATTTGGGTTGATAGGAGGAATGGAGGCACTCGATGAAGCCCTGTAGGAAATTGATGCCTTAGTATCTGATGAATCACACCCATGTGCAACACATGGGGCACCAACGTGGGAAACACCTATGCAGGATATTGTCAACTGCTGCAATTTATCAATCGAAGAGGGAGATGACAACCCATGGAATGTCTTTATCCCGAAGTCAAAGGGTGAGAACGCAGTTGCTGGACCCCCACTACAAACTGTCGATGTCACTAAGCCTCTGAAGCTACAAGAAGTCAACATTTGAATGGAGGTGCAACCTAAGTTAGTTAAAATTAGGGATTACTGGGATGATGATACTGTGGGAAAGGTTGCAGAACTCCTCACGGAATACCAGGACTTATTCCTGATGAAATGCTCGGAGCTCAAGGGGATCACAGGGAACCTAGGAGTCATGCATATCACTTTAAAACTAGATGCACACCTAATAAAGTAGTGCCCTTATCAGTTTAACCCCAAGTATAAACATAAAGTTAAGGAAGAAATTGAAAAAATGATCGCTGTAGGTATCATCGAACCGATCAAATAGTCAGACTGGGTAAGTCCTATGGTTTTTTAGGAGAAAAATACTAATGGAGAGATAGAGATCTGTGTTGACCTGTGCAAATTGAATGATGCTTGCGTACATGATCCCTTTCCTACGCCATTCTAAAATGAAATCCTTGATAGTGTAGGGGGGAAGGAGGCATACTCATTCACTGATGGGTTCTCGGGCTATCATCAGATCAGGATCTCACCTGAAGATCATAGCAAAACCACGTTCACCACTAAATAGGGTTCATTTCAGTATACCGTTATGCCGTTTGGACTCAATAATTCCCCTGCCATCTTTTCGCGGGTAGTGGTTGCAGTATTTAAGGAATTTATCCACAAGTTCTTGGAGGTATATTTTGATGATTGGACTATGTTTGGGTTAGTAAAGAGTCATGTCTCGAACTTGCGCATGATGCTGGACGCCTGCAGAAAGCATAAAATCTTCTTGAATATCAAGAAGTTCATATTTTGCATACCATTTGGGATCTTATTAGGTATCATAGTTTGTCGACAAGGGCTAATGGTCGACCCTGCCAAGGTGGTGGTTATCATCAACTTGGTAGTTCCTACAACTGAGAAGTAGCTACGCTCGATCCTCGGACACATAGGATTCTACAAGAAGTTTATTCAAGGGTACGCACTAATCACAACACCTATGGAAAAATTTCTGAAAAAGGAGGTATCATTCTGTTGGGACGACGGGTGTTAGAAAGGATTTGAGTTACTCAAGGAGAAGATGGTCTCTACGCCTATCCTCATATTTCCTAACTGGGTGAAGGTGTTTCATGTCCATGTTGATGCTTCAGGGATCCCCCTAGGAGCTTTCCTAATGTAGCCAGGGGAGGGGGAAATTGACCATCCAGTTGTGTTTGCTAGTAGGAAGCTCTCTAGTGTAGAGCGTAACTACTCCACTACTGAACGCGAAGGGCTAGCCATTGTGTACACCCTACAGAAATACCGACATTAGATATTGGGTGGGAATTTCAAAATGTTCACCGATCACTCAGATTTGAAGTACCTAGTGAATAAGCCTGTGTTGGGGAGGAAAATATGCCGATGGCTTATGCTGTTTCGAGAATATGAATTTGAGATCATTGTAAAGCCAGGAAAGTTGAATTCTAGGCCAGATCACCTATCCCGGATCGAAAATGGCGAAGATCTGACCAACTTAGAGGAAGGACTGCCAGATGTGCAGCTGTTTTCCTTAAAGGTAGTGGATGCACAAATTGCCGATATCATTCACTTCTTGACTACGAGGACGTCACCTGTAGAATATTCAGTACAATAGAAGAAAGAGTTGGTAACCCATGCAATAGATTTTACCATTATTTTAGGTCACCTGTATCAGCTGGGAGCTGATGAAGTGCTGCAAAGATATGTCTTGGAGCAAGAGCGACATGCCATCTTAGCGGAAGCTCACGGGGGCATAGTAGGAGGTCACTACACAGGAAAGGAGACAACATAGAAGATCCTAAGAGCCGGGTTATGATGGCCTATGCTACATAGTGACTCTCATGATTATTGCAAAGCCTGTGATACGTGCCAAAGGATGGGAAGGCCCTCATGCAGGGACAAAATTCCCCTACAACTATAGATGGCTTTGCAAGTGTTTCACAAATGGGCCATCGATTCATCGGGCCCATCAACTCGCTAGGGAAGAAGATGGGTGCACGATACATCATCACTGCAACTAATTATATAACCAGATTGGCTGAAGCACAAGATATGAAGGATTGCACTACAGACACCGCTACGTACTTCATTTTGAGCAGATTCTAACCAGGTTTGGCTATCCAATAATCTTAATGAGAGATAGAGGTACAAATTTTTTTAATGAAACAATACAGGCTTTGACTAAAGAATTTTGGATCCACCACATGAAAATCACCCCATATCATCCATAGGAAAATGGATTTGTCTAAATGTTTAACAAAATCTTGGAGCAGGTACTAACTAAGGTCTGTAACATCGATCACAGTGACTGGGACATGCGCATTCCGTCAGTCCTTTGGGCCTATCGCAACACATGCAAGAAACTGATAGGAAAGAAACCATTTCAGATGGTCTATGGCAAGGAGGCCATTATGCCCATGGAGTATATTGTTCCTAGCCTGCGCATTGCAACCTTTACGAACATGGCAGAACTTGATATCATGGAAGTGTGTTTAGTGTAGCTTGTGGCTTTGGAGGAAGATTTTTTCATTACTAATTTCCATCAGTAGGTTCAGAAGGCTAGGGATAAGGCATGACATGATCAACATATTCGGCAAAAGACATTTGCGGAGGGTGAATTGGTCCTGCTGTATGACAACCAGTTTGTGAAACACCCGAGGAAGTTCTGACAGCACTGGCTAGGCCCCTATATGGTAAAAGAAATCACTGATGGAGGATTTGTTCGGTTAGCTACCCTGCGTGGCGATATGGTACCAAGATATGTCAATGGAATTTGACTCAAACCATATCAGATCAAATGACTATATGGCTGGAGTAGCTGTATGGGGTGGAATACATGCACATAGGAAAAAAATTGCAGGAAGGACTATGGTATGTGTAGGAATCGATCGCAAGTTTGGAGACCCGGAGAGGTGCGTTAGGGGCAAAAAGGTGTGTTTGAAGTGCAGGAGGTATGCTGGGAGCACAGGGGTGCACTGGGCACACAGGAGGTGCGAAAACTAGCCGTTTGAATAGTAAAACTAGGTAAAAAGAAAATTTTACCATTTAAAGGAGCGGGCGGCTGACAATTAATGAGGAAATTTACGAATATTTTTTACCATTTACTTGATGGTAAGTTCCAGATTAGTTTCACCCAACTGTTGGTTGATCTCCAGGGCTATAAAAGTAGAAGGAGAGCTCAGAAAAGGTTTTCGTGTATCTTGAGCAATTAGTGTTCTGTGCAAGTTTGTGATTATTACGCCTTGTTCATGTCTGAGCATGCTTCCCGCTTAGATAGTAGCCACCCAGAGTTATTTTTTTGCACCAGAATGGCTGCAACTAATCTCGCCTAGTCTTCCCAACCTGTGATCTTGACAGAGAAATAATCTGAGGAAGTAATGGAAGTCCACCCCGAAATTGAAGAGGCTATGTCTACGCCAAGCAAGGGCAAACAAAAGGGGAAAGAAAAAGTGCAAGGGTTGGGGAAACCCGCGAAATGGGCCGGGGTAAATCCCCACACTTCTCCTCGGAATTTGAAGTCCCCATTGGTGGTGCCCCAAGCATGCTCACCTAACCCAGTAAAGAGACCTCTGTCTACTAAGGAATTGGCCTAGATAGTTGAACCAATCAATTGGATACCGCCCTTTGTTTGGCCCTGCAGGCCCTTGACCCACACATTGAAGCATCTCGATGGCCTTCACACCTATCTGTGGATGCCATTGACTCCAGGTGAGGTCCCCGTCATTGCAGAACCCTTTGGCAAGCTCCACGAGGTGAAATTTGACGATCATGACCTAGCCAATTTGGAGGCCTTCCCCTAACTGGCACCCAAGCTATACCTCGAAAGGGTATTGGAAGACGATGAGATAAAGATAGTCCCCATGCACTGGGTGCATGGATTAGCTCATTCCAGCCTCTTAAACCTGCTGAGGATGCCACATTTTTGGCCATTCCAATATTACAAACCAACTTCTGTGCCAGCTACTTGCCTTGGTCCATGACGGTAGCTTGTGGATCTAGGATCGAATCCCCATCAATGTCGCACTTATTCATCGGATTAATTGTCTCCCCATGGAGTGGTCCAACCCTATGCTGCGTGTTGGAAAAAATTATGAGCACCAGATCACTGAAAAGGTGCGAGAGGATTACCATGTGGAGTGGAACACTTGAGTTTTTGTGATAAGCACCATCAGTGACCCTGGTATGCAGATGGGTACCTTATTGTTGGCGTGAAAACTGATGCACAAATTCCAGGCTACCACCATCCCTGTGTATGTAATTCGGTTGGTGAGCCAATGAAAAAAGAGGGTTTACTTAAATTGGGCCCAATACATTTGCAATGAATTTCTAGCAAATGTACGTGAAGCCCAGGAATAGGGGCGCGCATTCTGTTACTCTTGGCTGCTGCTTCTCATCACACTGGTCGCATGGGAAGCCCTGAAAGATTCGGTCCTCCCTGGGCTCATGCCCGATATGTGTGAAGGGGCATGATATGCGAACTTATGGGACTCAAAGGACGTGCAACACATTGAGGACAATCAAGTCTTCTAGGTCCTATTTCAGAGTGGGCTCACAATAGCCATCAATTCACGGTCATGCTTGTCGCCAGATGTTTATGATAAATAAAAAAGCATTGCAGCATTCCAATTTACCATGCATAATGTAGAAATAAGAGGCCATAAGAATCCAATGTGGGTCGCACTCCCATACATGGTTTCTAATGAAGACATTGATCTCTTAGTTGCGACTTTGCCTCCACACTGGAAGCTGGGCTTCAAATCAGGTGCGAAGGACACTGCAGGGAGTAGCACCGCGAAGGTTACCCTTCCCGACACCACCAAAGAAACTAGAGGATAGGGAAAAAGTACTAGGAAGGGCATGGAAACAACATCACAAAAGGGTTCGCAGCAAGGAAAAAGTACTGGGAAGAGCGCAGAAATAACATCGCAGAAGGATTTATAGCAGGATCTGGGTGCAGAAGGTCAGGGGGTAGGAGGTACTGAATCCCCTCGAGGAACAAAGTGAACTAGTGACCCTGCTAAAGGGCCACGAAAGAAGCAACGTGCTTAACGGCCCAAACATGACACCAGAGTTACGCTAACGGAGGAGGACCTAGAGCAGATCGCAGATGCGGTCACCCTGGCCACCGAAGACAAATGGGTGGCTCTGCAGGAACAACAGAAAGCCACAGTTGAGACACTCCAGGCTGAGCTCTGGGCTCTGCAGATCAAAGCTGATACCTTGTAGAATAGTATGATTCAAGCCAGATCGACCTTGACAACGAGCAACGCAGTCATTAGCACTCTGGACGGTCGCCTCTGCCCTCTTCCTAGTGCAGCCCTCATACTGAGTCCACACGACTTAGGTGTGTAAGTCCAGGCCTGCGCAGAAGTACAGTTGGATCTTGCTAGCTTTCTGCATGAACCACTATGACTCCTTCATGCAGCCCTATTCAAAGAGATTCAACACAGAGACCGGAAAGTGCATCAACAACTCAGCACAACTGAGAAAACAATTGAGGAGAAAACCGCCGAAGTATCTCAGGCCCAGGCTGCATGTACCCTCGCCACCTCGCAACAGATAGCACTAGAGAATATAATTAGTAGGCTCTGCGCAGATTTCATAGAAGATATCTCGGCTACTGCCAGCCCCCAAGCCAAGATTGAGGGGTTGGTTGCCACGCTAAAAGCGTCAAGGACAAAAATTTAGGTAGTTAAGATTGATATGGAACAACATATTGCGGACTTACAGGCCAAGTTGTAGCCAGAAGCACCACTAGAAGTAAGGGCCTCATGATCTGCGCTGGTTATAGAGGCTACAAATTTTATTACAGGAAAAATCGCCCAAGGTGCAAATTTTTTGGAAACAACTATGTAGTTGTGGACCAAGGTGTAGTGTGACCCTCTCCTGCACAAATTCAACCAAGCGTTGCACTAGAAAGAAGAGGAGTTTGACCAAATGGAGGCTACTCTAACCACTCTGGTCCTTACTCAATGATTGGCCTGACTGCACACCAGCCATGCAATCAAGGACAACATGGAAGCTCTCCGACAGAGGAAGCAGACTTTGTTGAATTCTTAGTTGAACTGAGAGGGGGGGGGGGGTGAATCAGTTCAATACATACATGAGATTTTTAAATTTTCATCAACTTATTTACAGCTTACTTTTGTATTCAACCTTAGTATATGAACTGTCTTAATATGTTGCAGCAAGTATTAAATTAATGTGACATTAAAATTATTATGAGGGCAGTAAACATTAAGAAGATTTGATAAATCATCTCAGCACACATGCAACACAGATAGAGACAACAAATATAAGTGGAAACCCATAAAGGGAGAAAAGCACATCTTATTATTGTTGTGATGCAAAGGCAAGCTCCAAATCCCTCTCACCACTGTTTTTCTGTAGGCACCAACCTACAGGAGGCTCCAACCTCAATTCTGCAAGCTACAACTTGCAAGGAAGCTCCAACTCCCTTCAATTTTCTGCAGGCACCAACCTACATGAGGCTCCAACCTCAGTCAGCTACAACTGACAGCTATCAAGCTGCAACTTGATAGGGAAGCTCCAACTTCCTCAATTTATCAAACTAAATGTTTGCTGATTTACCTCAGATATCAGCTCTGTTCAGTAGCATCTCTTTCTGCTCCTCTCTTCCTTATCTTCTCTTCCTCAATATTCTATGCTTTTCCTTCTCTATCCTTACTCTCTCCTTTTCTTTTTACTTATGCATATAAAATTCTATATAGAGTCCCTCACATGACTGTTTTTATTCCACAAGGAATTTTGAGTGACCAGCCATGACTCTTTGACTTCTGCCTTCTCAATTATTTATCCAACTTATTAAACAATATAAAAATATCTACAAATTACAGTGGGAGTTTTTATTTTCCTTAGGATACTTGCCTTTGCATCACAAACAATATAAAACAAAAATTATTTACATTTTCAGTTGCACATTTCAATACCACTCAGTTCCTTTTCTGGAATTTCTTCGGCTTTACTGGATTTGTCTCTTCTGCTGCTGTTGAGTGACTGTTCTGTATATTTCTATTCATCATGCCTGCAAAATTCCCTGTGACTTTTTCAGTTCCTACATTCTTTGTTTACCTCTATTAGGCCCACATTTTCATCCATGTGTTTATTCACCTGTTCACTGTACTTTTGTGCACCTACTGCATATATAATTGCTTTTTAATATAACAACTGATTTTAAATCTGGGAAAACTCTCAAGGTTCTAATATCTTGGGCTGGCACTTTAATCAACTGTGGAGGCTTCTTATACTCACGATTATAAGACCCATAAAATACATAATATGCTCTTTTAATAAACCCAATCAATGTTTTAATACAATTTCGAAGCAATATTACAACTCACTATATTAAATATTAGCGTAGTATATATATCAGCATATGTATATGTTTCCCACCAAATGTGTCACTTTATAACACTCACATCCACAGTCCCGTTTAGCTCTCACTATACCTTGTTCTCCTCTACGTGGTCTTCCTCAACTTCCTTTTGATTTCACACACACAGTCATACATATGCATTTTATAATTTATCCTCTTCCATATTATGACTATGGAAACCGTTAAATATGTTCAGTCGCCGTCTTATAATAAGGTTTCCTCCCTTATATTAATAACCGACGTTTTTAATAAATTACTATAGGCCTCGGACCCACCATAAAATTGTCGAAATCAATCAAATACACATGCCCGTACCTTAAGTTAACCTTTGCACATCTTCCCAATATGATCCCCGTCCGATGGCTTCCCTCCAGATCGACGGCTTGTATCGATATCGCACAGGGTCCTCAGTCGAGAGTTAATGCGTGATGGTGCACAGTGAGAGTGGTTTTTCAACTTGCTTTGGGACACGCATCATCCGTCTTGTGGAATCGCTCCCAACTCCTCAAATACTACCCACCATGTAAAGGTGGTGCGATGAAAACCATAAACCGCCGTCACTATTCATCTGGTCATGGTTCCGCCTAACTTCGCGTTCCGCTACCGGGTTCCATCTTCCAAGTTCCGCTTAGTAAAGGGTTCCACTCCCTTTTGGCTCAGGGTTCCGTCTCGCTTATATATATGAATTCTGCTCTTCGCCTTCAATGAAACTCGCTTCTGTCCATACACAACAATTTCCTCGATTCTTCTGGGCTACCACCATATGACTTGGCTCAAGGTTCCGTCAATTTATATTCTAACCCTTTGGTTCATCGATCTTTCAACACGACTCCTTCGCATACCATAACGTGCTACTTCATCAGGTTATACATTCCCCATTTCTTACTGTATCGTGGCAACCTGATATCTTATACAGATTCACGAATCGACCCCTTCCACAGAGCTTACGATGTTTACAAACCATGCGTAACAAATTCACATTTCCACAATAAATTCAAGCAGTCTACATAGGCATAATTGTCCACAGAGACTTAAATATCCTTCCTACTGAATTCAATCAATAATATACATATAATTCACAGAGAATTTAGAAGAAATCCCTCATCATTATACACAAATGTAACCACTTACAAGAACATTCACTTATTCTATTCAATGGCATTTTTCTCCTACTCTGTCTCTGGACTCTGCTACTTTGCTTTTCTCTTTTTCTAGTTACTGTTTCAGATGCTCCTCCTTTGCCAATTCCTTTGCCATCAATGAAAACATTTCCAACAAAATTTGAGTGATCGCCTCAAGCCATGGGCAGATGAGGCCCTCAAGCTGTCCCAGGATATTGATGTCACAGTAAAGCAACTGAACCAAACTCTGGAGAGCATCACGGCTGCTATAGAAGGGCCAAATTCACAAAATTTGATAGAGATAGACCAGAATGCTGCTGTGCAAATTGAAGGTTTGATGCCCGCATTGGTTGAGGTGATCAAGGAGCTACAGGCGAAGATGGAGAACCCATGGTCGTATTGACTCAGGATGATTCACAAGATTGTGTTGGGGGCTTGTTGGAACAGGGCTCCCTAAGCTGTGAATTTTCTATATTTTTATATTAAGTAGTCTAATGCAGGGGTTTTGGGGTGGGTTAAAGCCATGAAAACATTTTAATGGGTCAAACGGTAGACCTAGAGTCCACAAACCATGGTTTGAGTACCACAGGATAGTGTAGGCTACATCGATATAAATAAATGAATAGTTTGAGTCTAGAGGTAGGCATGAATTAAGACTGAAGCTATGTGTGAAATGTTAGATATGTTTTGGGTTGTTTTGGCTAAGGACTCATGTTGGCTATGTGCATGGAGATCCTCAGTCCTGCTGTGTGCGGACCCTGCTGGTTGTGTGCGCAGGCCGTGTTTCGGATTGTAACTGGGCTTTTGGATGCTAATATATGCAGATAGAGTTGAAGTATCTCTAGGTTATCTAGATCTATAGTGTTAATATTGATGCGAATCTTTGGTATCTGTTTGGTGCTGCAAATATATCTATGCTAACTATTATACTACGAATACATCTGTGTTATGGTATAAAGTATGATTGTGATTTGTTATATATGCATTTATGATATTATGTGCTGGTAATTTCTGATATGCACATGGATTCGAAAGCACTGATTGGATTTGTGCATAGTAATAGCTCTGTTATGATTAATTGCATATTATACTCTTAATGAACCAACGAATAGACCTATTCTACGTGAATCCAATAGGTTGTGAACCCATATCTACCTTGAGTACCTAATCTCTCTCACGGTGTGGAAACCTGGTTCCAACACCCTCCCATACTACTTCGGGTGAGACTTTGGCCTATGCAAGTAGGTCATTGCCAAAAGGGCCAGTATTATAGGGGTTTGTTGGCAAACCTTAACCTCCGAACCTGGGTTAGGACCCCTCAAGCCAACAATACCAATAATTTTATTCATTGTAAGGTAGCCAAGGAATTGAATTGTTTCCTATGCCCGACACCAGAATGTCAAGTGATGGTTCGAAATGGAGGAACTATAAATTGTTCTAGAAAATGCCATAATATCAAGCTAACTATGGGGGAATATGTCTTGAATATTCCAATGATTTCCATTCCAATGGGAGGTGTTTATGTTGTACTAGGAGTACAATGGTTACAATCATTGGGGACGGTAGCTTTTAATTTTCAAGAACTTTTCTTGAAATTTTTTTCGGAAGGAAAGGAAATCAAATTATGGGGTATCGCAGGGAAGCTAGGAAAGATAATAAGATCTAATGTCACGAAAAAGCTTCTGAAGAAAGAAAAATGAGGTGTAATTTCATAATTATGCTCACTAGAAGTTCCAACATCAAAATCATCTATTTCTCTAGATCTCCAAAAAGTCTTGGACAATCGTTCTATAATATTCCCAATTATCCATGAGCTAGTTGGAATATTAATTTTTGTTTTGCTGCTTTGTTTTATGAATAAGAGGACAATGGAGGTCCATATGTATTCTTAATAATGAATAAATCAATGCCAATGTAAAAGGAAAACATCTTGGCAACTTAATTGAGCGCCCTTAGGTGTGAAAAGGGGCTAGAACATCTTGACTAGGTCAACTTTGACCAAATCAACAACACTGTCATGGAGGAGTGGCAATCAATGAGGGACAACGCAGTTTTAGATGGAGACACTTTGCATGGAATTAGGGTCATAAATTAATGGGGCTTAGGGTTTGGAAGCTCATATCTTATAAAAGGAAGAGGATGACAGACATATTCATTATGTATGGGTATATGATATTTCTGAATATATGGTCTGTTTAGACATATAGATTTCTTTGGCTGTTTAGGTGAGATAGCAAGTGTTGTTTAGCACTGGGTGTTCCTGATCGGGAATCCCACCTCTTCCATTGAGAAGCTCTTGGAGGAGTCTTGTACTTCACTTCCACTATTATGCATTTGGCCAAAGCTTGTAATGTTCCCAATTTTTGCAGCTAATGGGAATATAATATTTTATTTTCAGTTTTCTTAACTCATGAATAAAAGTGTAAAGGAGGAACTCTAAAACTCCTAATAAGCAAAATAATCAATGCACAATGTGAACATGGACAAATATGGGCCATTTCAATAAAATACACTTAGGTATGAAGAGGAATTAAGAAGATTGACTGGGTCAGCAGGACCAAATCTCAGCAATGTCTAGATGCATTGAACCTCCTTATTGATCAATGCAGTTTTAGATGGAGACCCTTCATGTGAAAAGGGTTAACTCATTAGAGGTGGGTTAGTGTTTTTTAAACCCTAATGTTATAAAATGAAGAGGAAGGCCACAAGGAAAGGGTTGAAGATAATTCGATTTTGAGATTGCTTAAGAAACTCAAACTCTTTTGGTTGTTTAGCTAGAGAGAGGAATTTCCTGTTTAGGGATTCCACCTCCTTCATTGAGGAGCTCTTGAAGGAGTATGTTCTGAAATGCCTCACATCTAGGCTTGAGGCCAAGCTTCCTCCTCCAGCTACATCGTTTTCTATTGGGCAGGAATTGCTGTGTTGCAGGGTGTTGCAGTGAGGGGTTTTCAACACCACTTCCAGATCTAGTTTTGCAGAAAAGGGAGCATTCCTTTCTCTAGAATATTAGTGAGGAAGCCTTGAGATTCATATTCAGATCTTTCCATCAGGCCAAAGGACCTTCCAATATCAATTGCGCAGTATACTTAAGAAACTACGTCATTTGCAGAGGCAGGGTTGCAGGGGTCTTGACATTCTCTTGGAAGAAAGATATCTAGTGTAAGGGAGTCTTCCCTTCACTATGGTGATCCATGGATTGGCTAAAAAATCCATGTTACCTTTAGATATAATTTTTTTATCATTGTATTACTGCATAAATTCCTGAATAATTCTGTATATCTGAATCTTAGATCTGAGATCTACTCTTATGCTTTCATGTTTTGATTAAAACCCCAAGGGGAATATAAAGATAAGATATTATTGTACACATATCTGATATAGATCTGTTATTTCATGTAAACATCTGCCTTGGATCTGAAATATAATAAAATGGTGCTTCAGTCCTCTAAAAATCACACTGCTTAGCTCTTATGGCTTAATCCCTTGCTGTAGTACCTTTAAATTGAGGGATTCTTCTTGTAAAACTCTGTTTTTCTTATGAGAATCACTTCATCCATGTTATTGCTCTTGTATAATGATGTTCAAGCCTTATTTCTGATAAATCCTTCAGAAAATACACTCCCTATGCTTCATTAAATTTCTGCATACTCCAAGACATGGGAAATCAACAATTTTAAGCCTAATCAGGAATGGAGGATCTGGTTAACATAGAAAAACGCATTTTTTTTTCTTCTAAAATTCTGCATGTGAATCCCTCTTGACCTAATCTAATGTATCCTAGAGCCATGACCCTTATTTTTACGCATATTTATGAATACAATCATTTTAGGGCATGAAAAGCTACTTTTCCTCACCTTTTTGAGAACAAAAGTTGAGTAAAGGTTGCTGCAGTACTTGGAATTGGTTGCTGAGTATTTTTAAACACATTTTATGATAGCTGAAGCATACATCCCTGAAAAATTCATTTTTTAGGCATTTCTTGTTGACCAATCCCTTTTGGGGATATTACAAAGCTTCACCTTACATCTACAGTGCAGATCCTGTTGAGGGTTGAGTTGTTTTGCAGGTTGCAGAAATGGAGACCATATTTGGGTCACTTCAATACTTATTTTCATTGGAGAAGGGTTCCTTTCCATTGGGAGGACAATAAGGAAGGCCCTTGTGCATATTTTCAGATCTTGGCATCAGGCTACATATTTATTTTCCCCTACAACGTAGTTTCTTCCCAGATCTACGTTATTTTGAGGGAGGAGTTGCAGGGTGGTTTTGGCACACCATTTGGAGAGGATATTTTCTAGTGAAGGGATCAGCCATTCATCTAGGATATCCATTGGAGGATGCTGCACTATTTTTTATATCAGATCAGCCACACTTTCCATATCTACATATTGCAATGAATTTTCAGCCCTAGGGCTTTGATTCGGATCTTGTACATGGTGTTTCTATTGAAAACCATTTGGGGGTTCTTCATTGGAGGTTGTATAGTGCCTATATCTGTATTAGATCTATCTTTTGTGGCATATATCAGCCCATGTTATTTTGTATGCTCATTTTCTATAGTAGTGATTTTTAAACAACACTGTAGCAGTCTTCCAACTCTTTGATATATAGTAGCAACACCTCTTTTGAGGGTTTTTTCCATTGGAGGCTTGTTCTATCTTATTGTACATCTTATGGCCCATTTATTATTCATATTTAGATGTTTTTATAATGATTATAAGATCTCCATATTGGCCTCTTTCTTTTATATGATGTTTAACATTGCTATTCCAACGTTTTGCACTATATTCCTACATTTCCCATTTGGGAACATTACACATTCCAAGGTGTTTGAAACTCCCAAAGGACTCCCACCTATTTGTGATCATGATCATGCTATTCATTTTATTCTAGAAAGTGTTCCTCCAAACATCAGGTCTTACAGATATCCTTATGTCCAAAAGAGCGAAATTGAACGTATGATTGCAAAAATGTTAGAGGTTGGTATAATTCAACCTAGTCAAAGTTATTTCTCTGCTCCAGTAGTATTGGTGTACAAGAAGGATGGATCATGGCACATGTGTTTGGATTATAGGGAGATCAATAAGCTCACTATTAAAGATAAATTTCCCATTCCTGTGATTGATAAATTATTGGATGAATTGCATGGCGCAATTGATTTTACCAAGTTGGATCTTTGTTCAGGATATCATCAAATTAGAATGAAGACTGGAGATATTTTGAAAACAACATTTAGAACTCATGAGGGTCATTATGAATTTTTGGTCATGCCTTTTTTCCTTACCAATGCACCTTCTACATTTCAAGGGTTGATGAATTTCATTTTCAAACCCTTCCTTATAAAATTTGTGCTAGTATTTTTTGATGACATACTAATCTACAACAGGTCTTGGAAGGATCATATTCAACATGTTGACAAGTTGCTCAAACTATTGGAGGAGAAACAATTATATGAAAAAACATTGTTACACAGTAATTTGTCACCGTCCCTGCAATCCCCCATTCTGCACATTGGAGGGCTTATTTCGTGACCTGTGAGCAGTGACATGCTTTGAAAATACCATCATTGCATCCCTTTCCATGAGGACAACATTCCTTCTGTTGATCATTTCCTAAGTAGACCCCTAAAAACACCTATTTTTTCCTTGGCATTGGTAGCCCGTTATGTCCTCACGCCAATGAGGAAAATTAACACTGAGCCCGCGCCAGTTGGTGCTCTGTCCTAGTTAAGCACCCACGCCAATTTGCTTATGGAATTTTTTTTAAAAAAGGAGGAGAATTTTCGATTACAACAACTTCGTGGATGAGTCATGAGGAGTGGTTTCGACTGAATAACCACTGCCTTCCTCCTTTGGCCTCTTGTTTCCACCTTATGGGGAACCTCCCAAGGGATAAAGCCTCCCTTCCACTATTGTAGGGATCCTAAACTCCTCCTCTCCTCTATAAATATAGCCATCTTCCATTGATGAAGGGGCTGAATGGTTGAGCAAGGTAGTCTTGGTAGCCTGAATAGAGTTGAATCATCGTAAGGAGATTATCGTCAGACAGCTGAAGAGAGAGAGACTTGTCCTTGTCCCGATGAGCTTTACCGAGATGTACTCCTCTGTCGACTCGCCGAAGGAAGATCCAGTTTCAGAGCTCAGGTTGTATCTTTCTTTATTCTGATTAAGAATAAATGACTTCGATTATGGTTCCATTCATATGTTCATGTCTTATGTTATGAATTGTATCTTCTTTGAATGATACATAATTGCATGTATTAGGTTTTACGCTTGTGTGTTTGTTGTTTCTTCTTGTACGTGCAGGTGTTCAATTGCATTGAGTGGGAGAATTGTGATCTGCCAAAGCAGGGGACGAAAGCGCCATATTCTCCACAAACGATGGCAGCGTAGGACTTAAGGTAGGCGTCTTGTCGCATCTTGGTCTTTTGAAATTAGGAACTTGCGTCTTAGTGTGACTCGGTTGTTGCAAGACCTGATCTCGGCTAGTAGGGATCACCTCTATCCGCAGAGGGGATTTACCTCTCCAACAAACTGGCGACTCCGTTGGCGAGACATTGATTGGAGTCTGTCTTGTCTTTTCGGTTGATTTTGGTCTTTGTCTGCTTGATCACCTCTTTTGGTTCACTTTTTTCTAGTGTAAAACCTTTGTTCAGCCCCAGAGGATCAGATCTGACCTCTGCTTTTCTGAATTTTCATCTTTTCATGGTTGGCTTGATTGGCGTGGTTTCCACCCTGAGAATCACGCCCATTCGCGCAGGTTTCCAGTTCATCACTCGCACCATCACCTATCTGGCGCGGATTACAACTAGACAGTCACGCCATTTCTTGTAGGTGCTAGGGCTTTCCCTTCTTCAGAAGTTTTTTTTTGGTCAGTACTTTGCTTCTAGGTTAGTTTTAGATTTTTCTTGAAGTGGTGAGTCTGGTTCTGGTTGGGAAAAATTCTTTGTTTTTTCATTTTCAGGCATTGGCGCTTGTTGTCAGTTAGCAACCGGTGCCAATTTGCATTGGTGCTAGTTGTCAGTGAGCAAGTCGCGCCAGTTGGCGCTAGTTTAAGCTACAAAAGTCATGCCAATTTCAGGATGTGTGAAAATTGAGTTTTTTTCCCTAAATCCTTCACTAGTGTGTATTTCCCTTCTGGTATTTTCTCTGTATGAGCATGTATTACATTGCTCATTGTTTGAAATTTCTTCTCTCCATGATTGCTTGATGTAAAAGGGAATAAATGCATTGTTTTGAGCTCATGATTTGGAAGTCCTCTTTGTGTTTGACCTCATATGTCTTATCACCTTTTGAGGAATTTTGTTACAAAGTGTTTTGAAACAATGATTGCATTCTTAGTGTTTGTTTGCATCCCTTTTGCCTTCATCCTTCATTAAGAAGATTTGCGTTCATTTATTTTTCATCTCATAGTTTTCTTTTCGTTAAAATGCATTAGATCACATTGCACCGAAAAGTATTTTTGAGATTTATCATTGAACTTAGATTACATTGTTTAATGATTGAAAGCTAAAAATCGCATTGAGTGCATTCTCTTTCATTAAAATCATGCATTAAGTAGATTCTCATTTCATCGAAAAATGCATTGAGTGCATTCTTATCATTTGAAAATAAAAAGGAAATTGTGCATAGATTACAATTGCATAGTCTAAAAAAAAGAAGAAGAGAATTTTGCGTAGATTACATTGCATTATTCGCATCGTTGAATGTTTTAGATTACTTTTGGATAGTGAAAGTCATCTAGTTTGGAAAAGTTTCATTTTCAGTATTGCTGTTTGTTGCATCATTGTTTGAAGTTCTTCCCTTAACTAGATAGCATTCATCGAATTGAAATTTTTTCTTTTCTCATATAGCTGCATATAGGAGATTGTCATATGACATGTGGTAGGGCCTTGAAATTGAAACATAATTGAAGATAAACCATAAAATTTATTCAATTAACCTAAGGAATCATTGTAACCTAACGAAACATTTTTGAGATTGACTGGTGGCGTGTTCTTGTCAATTAAACCACAATGTTGTTATTCGCCTCTTAGCTTTAGACAACACTAGTATAGACTTGTGCTCCACGAAATACTGATCGGCGTATGTAGGAGACCCCACTAGGTTGTATCCTTTGTCGTGGGAAGCGAAACTGCCACGTTATACATGATACCATGTATTTGTGTGATGGAGAATTTTCATGATAAATCGCTTGGTTGATTTCTCTTTCATTTTGAAACCAAGGTGTATATTGCAGTTCACGGTTATTTGGTACACCCTTTGCCTAGCATTCCCGAGCAGTCATTTTGATCTTTTTTGACTCTTTAAATTTGAAAAGGATCATCAAGCGCTTGTCCTTTCACGCTTGTTTCCAATCTGAAAGTGATAAAGTCACCTTTTTCCTGTTTCTAAACTTCAGATTCCTCGGATTTGGAGAAAGATTCTCCTGTCCCCATACCTCAAGAAGCCGCTCCTCCATCTCCTGTGATGGAGCTCCTAAAGGATACTCCTCCCGCATTTGAGATGGAGGTCATGGAGGATGCTCCTTCTTCTTCTGTAACACCAGGGGAAGACCAGATCGGTTCGATGGTAGCCCCTCCGAGTATTTTGGTCTCTTCCTTTGATTGGGATCGATTTGCGGGATACCACATTCCGTCTTATGTTCCTTTTGAGATAACGGTACAGGCTTTTGGTCTAGTCGTACCCAGCACCATTATAGATGAAGGCACTTCTGTTAGTATTTTATCCTCCACTACTTGGTAAGCCTTTGGTTCGCTGCCGCTTTTGCCTGTTACATAGAATTTCTTGGTATTCAACAGAAGAACTAGTCAACCATTAGGGATCCTTCCGAGGTTACCTATTACTTTGGGAGGTAAAACTGTCCATATGGACATGACGGTTGTTCTAGGCCCCTTGGATTTCAATCTGCTCTTGGGGCACGATTACACCTATGCCATGGGAGCGCTTGTCTACTCCCTTTTTCATGTGGTCTGCTTTCCACATGAAGGACATACCGTGACCATTGATCAAATTTCGTTCTTTGGTCCTAATGTGGCAGCTGGCCCACCATCATCCCTTCCTGGTTTTTATCCACCTGTTGTATCTGCCTTGCCGCAGGTCAAATATGTGGCTACCTACCCCGTGCCTGTACTCAATGATGATGTCGACATGCATAGTGTGCTGGGGGCATTGGGTCTTGATTTCCGAGATGTTGTTCTCCCATCCGGTGTGGAAATCTTGGAAGCCATGACTTCTTATTCATCATAATGAATCTTCTTTGGAGCATATTTCATTTTCTTGTGTCAAGCTCCTTAAAAAATGAAACAAGATGGTCGGAGAAAAGTTCGCTTCCTTGTGTCAAGCTCCTTAAAAAATGAAACAAGCTCTTCTGAGGATAGTTATTTTAATGTGTCAACCTCGTTAAAACAATGAAACACTTTCATGTTCAATTCGAGTCTTTGATAATATCTCGTAAAATCCCAGTTGAGTCTTTCTCTTAATCTCGTAACTTGAACCTTCACTCCATCTACCTTTCATATGGATTGAAGCTTGGGGGGCATGCACCACGAATTGAGTCACCATGCTGGGGGCATGCTTACTTTTTCAAGCATAGTTTGTTTCCGTTTCAAGCTTGTGTAAAAATGAAACCAACTTCAAGCATAGTTTATTTCAAGCTTGTGTAAAAATGAAACCAACTTCAAGCAGAGTTTTCTGATTTGAAGCTTGTGTAAAAATGAAATCATCCCCATTTTACCTCATGTGATTTCCATTTTATCAACCTATTTTTTCCAGATGAGCCTTGGTTTTCTCACTCCGTCGTCACTATCTGCTTGGCCGATCATATGCATTCACTTGGTTGTTTCACCCAATCCTGGGGAACCACTACGATGAGTGGTCTTGTTAGCCAGCCTCTTAACCTTTACTTATTTTGAGCAGTTCCACCATCACCGGAACCAGTTGCTACCCTTTATACCACTCGTTCCTCCAGGAGGAGTCATCTTTTAGCTCTTTTCTGACTCCCTAAACATGAAAAGATTGCCGAGTCACTTGTCATTTTGATCTCGTTAAATTGGCTGCGAAATGACATCTACCCAGTATACGTTTACCCCTTTTTCGGGCTGGGATATATTATTTACGAAAAAGGAATACCCTAGCCTATCGTGACTAGGGGGTTTCCTTGGACATAGTTTTCTACCTTTTTGGATCTGAGGAACTATCTACGAAAATGGGCCGTTGGAGTTTACTTTTCTGCTATCTTTTCAAACTCTCTAAACATGAAAAGACACCAAGTTATTCCTTTGTCAGACTCGTTAAAACTGATGACATTGGATTCCGTCGTAATGACATTATTCGAGTTCCTCCTTCCTAGGGCTCGTTAAATGTACTAGGTTGGATTGGTCCGAAGGAAAAAATTATATGAAAAGCATATGTTATCCTCTTCAAGCTTGTGTAAATATAAAGAGGTACTCGCTAGAAATGGTGGGGAAAATGAAACCAGTATCATCGTCGTGTCAGCAGTATGTTGCTCTTGAACATCACACCTATCTACATTCGTGTCGGGTTGGAGACATCTCATCTCATTCTCTGCTTGCCTCCGTGGGTTTGGGTAATCCCTTTTGACCTCTCATCTGCTCTTTTCCTCGTCATCATGACCTCTAATCTTTTGATGTCAAATACTGCAAAATCCACTGTCGTGCCGCCGATATTTTCAAGAGAAGTTGACCTCTGCAGTTTCAACCTTCCTCTGATTCTCATCTGGTCCTAATTCACAAAAAATATTTTCCTCTATCTCACGTCGATGATGTGGGAAACACTATGGCCCACCTTAGATCAAGGTCACTTCTTGTCGACTTCAGCTCATTATCCAGGAAGTTGATCTAGAGACTCCCTTCTAGTACCTTGGAGCCTACATGCCTCAATGGCAGGTTCTTCGCATTCGATGCAAGGTTTTGATCATTGAACTTCGATCGGATGATTCTGCAGGTGTTCAACGCTAGCATACTATTCACACTCCATGGATTGTACCTATAGTAACTTGAGGGCCATTGTCATTATTGGTGGTTCCTCTCGTGTCTGTTAACAACTTTCATCATTGGCTAGTAATCAGATGATGTTCGTGCATGTTTGAATTCATATCACTTATTCACATGCTTGAACTTGTACTTTTTTCGGGTCAAGATGGAGTGAAAGACCCTGGATTTTGTCTGTTGGAATCCAGGTTGCGGATTTTGTGGATTATTATGATTGGTCACATGACTCATTGGTTGGATGGTTGTGACCATACCTGAGTCTATTTTTCGATCCTTACTGGATGGCTGCGTCCATGCCTTGGATACTGATTATTTAATACTCTGTTATGGATGGATGTGCCCATACCACATATATCATGTATTTTAGGTATCATTTGTACTTGTCTATGCAGGATTTTCGACGGCAGTGTTTTCAGTTGGACGCTTTCTCGTAAAGCATTTCACCCCTCTCTCTCTTTTGGGCTTCATGCTTTAGGGGGCATCTGTTACACAGTAATTTGTCACCGTCCCTGCAATCCCCCATCCCACACATTGGAGGGATTATTTCATGACCTGTGAGCAGTGACATGCCTTGAAAATACCATCATTACATCCCTTTCCATGAGGACAACATTCCTTCTGTTGATCATTTCTTGAGCAGACCCATAAAAACACCTGTTTTTTCATTGGCGCTGGTAGCCCATTATGTCCTCGCGCCAATGAGTAAAACTAACATTGAACCCACACCAGTTGGTGCTCTGTCCCTGTTAAGCACCCGCGCCAATCTGATAATGGAATTTTTTTAAAAAAAGGAGGCGAAGTTTCGATTACAACAACTTCGTGGATGAGTCATGAGGAGTGGTTTCGACTTAATAACCATGACCTTCCTCCTTTGGCCTTTTGTTTCCACCTTAAAGGGAACCTACCAAGGGATAAGGCCTCCCTTCCACTGTTGTAGGGATCCCAACCTCCTCCTCTCCTCTACAAATATAGCCACCTTCCATTGATGAAGGGGTTGAATGGTTGAGAAAGGCAGTCTTGGTAGCCTTAATAGAGATAAATCAATCGTAAGGAGATTATCGTCAGACAGAAAAAGAGAGAGAGACTTATCCTTGTCCCGACGATCTTTACTGAGACATAGTCCTCTGTCGACCCGCCGAAGGAAGATCCAGCGTCAGAGCTCAGACTGTATCTTTCTTTGTTCTGATTAATAATAAATGACTTCGATTTGTGTTCCATTGATATGTTCATGTATTATGTTATGAATTGTATCTTCTCTGACTGATACATAATTGCATGTATTAGGTTTTATGCTTGTGTGTTTGTTGTTTCTTCTTGTACGTGTAGGTGTTCGATTGCATTGAGCGAGAGAATTGTGATCTGCCAAAGCAGGGGACGGAAGCCCCATCTTATCGATAAACGACGACAGCGTAGGACTTAAGGTAGGCCTCTTGTCGCATCTTGGTATTTTGAAATTATGAACTTGCGTCTTAGCATGACTCGGTTGTTTCTAGACCCGATCTGGGCTAGTAGGGATTGCCTCTGTCCGCATAGGGGATTTACCTCTCCAACAAACATCCAAATGTTTCTTTGGAGTACAAGAGGTGGAATATCTCAGTCATATTGTATCTCACGAGGGTGTTAAGGTAGACCCTAAAAAAATTAAAGCCATTAAGGAATGGAAAGTCCCGACAACCATAAAGAAGTTGTGAGGATTTCTCAAGTTAACAAGGTATTATCACAAGTTTGTTAAATATTATGGGAGAATAACAACACCTCTAACAACATTATTGACGAAAGATGCATTTTAATGGAATCCTTAAGAAACTAAGGCCTTTGAACATCTTAAAGAGGAAATGTGCCTAGAACCAGTCTTAGCTATGCCAAACTTCATAAAAACCTTTATTATGGAATGTGATGCCTCAGGAAATGGAATTGGTGTTGTTTTAATGCAAGAAGGAAGACCCGTTGCTTTTGAAATTCGTCCAATCAAAAGAAAGTATTTACAAAAAGATATTTATGAGAAGGAAATGTTGGAAATACTACATGCACTAAAGAAATGGTGACCTTACCTAATCAGAAGGCACTTCAAGGTAAAAAATGATCATGATAGTCTTAAACGCTTTTTGGAACAAAGACTATCTTCTAAAGAGCAGTAAAAATGGGTCACAAATTTTTTGGGTTATGACTTTGAAATCATCTACCAAAAAGGGAAGCTAGATGTTGTTGCAGATGCACTCTCAAGAAAGGATGAAGAGGTGGAAGCATTGCCTTGTGCAATTTCTATTATCCAACCTAATTGGATAACTGAAGTGAGGGATGAATGGAAGAAGGACGAAGAAGTGTGGAAACTCATTCAAAAGTTGAAGAAAGATCCTAGTACATCTGATACATTTAGTTGGAAAAATGATTCTTTATGGTACAAAGATCGCTTATATCTTTTTACTAATTCCCAACTAAAAAAGAATATTCTTTTGGAATTGCACACTTATCCTTTAGGAGGACACTAGGGATTTTTAAAAACTTACCACAGGGCAAAGAAATAATTTTTTTGGGATGGCCTTAAATCTAATATTCAAAATTTTTTGGTAGAATGTTTGGTTTGCCAGTAAAATAAAGTTGAGAAAATTAAGACCCCAGGTCTTCTACAGCCTTTATCCATTCCAAGTCCACATTGGGAGGAGATTTCAATGGATTTTATCATAGGTGTTACACAGCAATTTTTCACCGTCCCTGCAATCCCCGTCCCACACATTGGAGGGCTCATTCCGTGACCTGTGAGCAGTGACATGCCTTGAAATCACTTTCATGACATCCCTCTGAACAAGAGCTTTCATTTCCCTGAAGACATCTCCTTGTGAAAACCCTAAAAATGGCCCTTTTTGCATTGGCATAGGCAGACAGTTCAGAGCCCGCGCCAATGGGGAAAATCCTGCAAAGAGGTTGCTCCAATTGGTGCTCTGTCCCAGAGTCGCACTCGCGCCAGCAAATTTAAGGAGTGTTTTTTAAAAATAAATGGCGGAAGTTTTATCCTAACCAATTCATGAACTGGTATCTATCTTGAGTTGGGAGGTTTGGCTACGGATCTCCATAGAGAGGAAGTGGTTTGCCACCTCTCATGGAATCTTCCTTGATGATAGGGCCAATCCCATGATTATAGGGATCCCAAATCCCCTTCCTCCATCTATAAAAGCTTGCTCATATCCTTTGCAAGCTAGTCTTCAAGTTCCCAAATTCCCAAGAGCCTTATGCTGCAAGAGCCTCCATAACTCCCTTAAGGCCAAATCCAAGCAAGCAGACTATTTTCAAGATCTGAAGAGAGAGGTTTGTCCCATCCTTGACAGGATTTTTGAGACGTGTTCTGCTGGCGACCCTCCGAAGGAGAATTCAGCGTCAGAACTATGGTTGTATTCTTCCTTTGATTGATTAATAATAAATGACTATTGGTTATGGTTCCACTCTTGTTGTTGTTTATGATGATGAGTTATGTCCTTTCTGACTGACATATAGTTGCATCTACTGGATTTTATGCTTGTGTTTGTTTTGTTTCTCGCATGTGCAGGCGTCCATCATGGAGATCGTGGGGATCGTGATCTACCAGGGCTAAGGAACGGGAGTGCTACCTCTTCTACAAACAACAACGTTGGATTCCAGGTAAGCCTTCATCGCTAGTTGGTTTATTTGCAATTAGGAACTTGCACTATAGTGTGAACGATTGTTGCTAGACCCGGTCTGGGCTAGTAGGGATCGCATCTGTCCGCAGAGGGGATTTACCTCCACAACAAATTGGCGACTCCGCTGGGGACTGTTAGCTTGATGTTGTTCTGCTTTGTAAACTATAGACGAATCCTGAAGTTAGCCAGATAGCCTTTGAAATGCTTTTTCTCTGCAATTGCAAAGTAGATCAAAGCTGCTTCAATCAATCTCTGGTTTAGTTTGTAAACTGAACATTTGGAGCACTGTCTTGTCTCTTCGGTTGATTCTTGTTTCTTCTTTCTTGATCAGCTCTTTTTGGCTAGTTCTTTCTGTGAATTTGGGTTTTTGAAAACTCCAAACATCATTGGTCTGATCTTGGATTGCTTATTTTTTATTTTAGCATAGAAAAATTGACTGGCACATTTTTTAGCGTGACAGTCGCACTGATTAGCGCTAGTTGTCAATGTATTACCCGCGCCAATTCTGATATGGCGCTAGTTTTAGCCTGACAGTCACGCCAGTGCTGGGGATTTCTAGGGTTTGCTTGATTTTGAGATTTCTGAGCCTGATCTCTGATTTTGGTTTCATTTTTTCGACTGCTTGAGTGTTTTGGAGCCTTGATTGACTGACTGTTACCTTCGTCCTTTGGTTTTTTGCCCATTTCCATCGATTTTGCATTCTAGCCCTAGGTCATCTAGGTGCTATGGTGTGTCGAGCCTCCCTTGGGAGTTTTTGGTTTCTATTGGTTCAATCAACCTTGTGATTGCTTCCCTGCATTCGTTTGACAGTTGCTTATCATTTTATTGCGCTATTTGGGTGATTGACTCCTCCTTCATTCGAATTCCGCTTTGTCTCATTTTGGGCCTAGATTACACGGCTCATTTGTGTCTTTGGGATTTTCTTGGTTTTGAGGGACTGTTGGTAGATTTGAGGTCTGATTGTGTTTTCTATTGAGTGAAATTTGTTCGTTTTTTCTCTCTTATCATCATTTCTCGAATCGCCTTTGCATTAGTTTTCATTTTTTAGCGCGCTTTGCTTTGAAATATTGAAAATAAAAAAAATATCCTTTGCTTTTCATTAGTTAATGTGAATTAGATATTTTCGGTGTTATTAGTGACTGGTAACCTTGAACGAAAAGCCTTTTAGTTTTCATTAGCTACATTAGAGACATCATTAGTTGTTTTCTGTTCATTTCGTTATTGTGGGAAAAGCTCTCAACTCTCTCATAAATAGCTTTCATCGAATGAAATGATATACTGTGGCATATAGACTGTATTTATGAGATTTTAAAACATTAGATTCACTAGGGCCTGAAAACTGAAACGTAATTGAACATCAACCATAAAATTTACTCAATTTACCTAAGGAATGATTGAAACATTAACAAAACATTTAGAGGTCTAGGTTAGAGACGTGTTCCGGCGTCGTTAAACCTAGTAGTTGTCGTTCGCCTCTTGGCTTTAGACAGCGCTAGTACGGACTTGTGCTCCCCGTACCATCGCGTATATAAAGGGATACCCCACTAGGTTTTAATCCTTTATCCATAGGAAGCCGAGTCTGCCACCCTATACCCGTGATACACCGGACACAACATTCTGGGAGATTGCCTGCACGTACATTAAGTCCTTGGTTGATTTCTCTTTCATTTTGAAACCAAGGTGTATATTGCAGTTCACGGTTATTTGGTACACCCTTTGCCTAGAATTCCTGAGTAGCCATATGGATGTGATGGTTGTTCTAGGCCCCTTAGATTTCAATCTGCTCTTGGGGCATGATTACACCTATGCGATGGGATCGCTTGTCTCCTCCCTTTTTCGTGTGGTCTGTTTCCCACATGAAGGGTGGATCGTGACCAATGATCAGCTTTCATTCTTTGGTCCTGATGTGGCAGCTGGCCCACCATCATCCCTTCCTGGTTTTTATCCACCCGTTGTATCTGCCCCACCGTAGGTCAACTATGTGGCTACCTACCCCATGCCTGTACTCAGTGATAGTGCTGTGGTGCATCAAGTGCTGGGGGAATTGGGTCCTGACTTCCACGATGTTTTCCTTCCATCGGGAGGGGAACTCTTGGAAGTGATTACTCCTTGTTCATTATGATGAAGTCGGTTGGAGCAAAGTTCCTTGTCTTGTGTCAAGCTCCTTAAAAAATGAAACAAGGTTGTTGGAGCAGAGTTCCTTGTCTTGTGCCAAGCTCCTCAAAAAATGAAACAAGGTTGTCGGAGCAGAGTTCCTTGTCTTGTGCCAAGCTCCTTAAACCATGAAACAAGGCGCTGAGGATAGTTCTTTTAATGTGTCAACCTCGTTAAAATAATGAAGCACGTTCTCGTTCAATTCGAGTCTTTCTCTTGATCTCGTAATTTGAACCTTCACTCCATCTGCTTTTCATATGGACTGAAGCTTGGGGGGCATGTACCTCGAATTGAGTCACCATTCTGGGGGCATGCTTACTTTTTCAAGCATAGTTTGTTTCCGTTTCAAGCTTGTGTAAAAATGAAACTAACTTCAAGCAGAGTTTTCTGATTTCAAGCTTGTGTAAAAATGAAACCTTTCCCATTTTGCCTCTTGTGATTGCCATTTTATCAGCCTGTTTTTGCCAGATGAGCCTTGGTTTTCTCACTCCATCGTCACTATCTTCTTGGCCGATCATATGCCTTCACTTGGTTGTTTTATCTGTTCCTGAGGAACCGCTGCGATGAGTGGTCTTGTTAGCCAGGATCTTAACCTTTATCTTGTTTTGAGCAGTTACACCATTACCAGAACCAGTAGCTACCCTTGATGCCACTCGTTCCTCCAAGAGGAGTCAAATTTAAGCTCTTTTCTGACTCTCTAAAAATGAAAATATTGCCGAGTTACTTGTTGTTTTGATCTCGTTAAAGTGGTTACGAAACGAAATCTACCCAGTATACGTTTACCCCTTTTTCGGGCTGGGATAGATTATTTACGAAAAAGGAATACCCTAGTCTATCACGACTAGGAGTTTTTCTCAGACAAAGTTTTCTACCTTTTCAGATCTGAGGAACTATTTACGAAAAGGACCTCTGGATTTTTATTTTCCGCTGTCTTTTCAAACTCTCTAAATATGAAAAGAAGCCAAGTTCTTCCTTTGTCAGACTCGTTAAACTGTGATGACATCGGATTTAGTCGCAATGAAGTTATCCTCCTTCCTCCTTCCTAGGGCTCGTTAAATGTACTAGGATGGATTCGTCCGAAGGAAGAACTTATATGACAAGCATATGGTATCCTCTTCAAGCTTGTGTCAAAATAAAGAGGTACTCACTGAAATGGTGGGGAAAATGGAACCAACATAATTGTCGTGTCGGGAGTATGTCACTCTTGAACATGGCACTTGTCTGCATTCGTGTCAGGCTGGGGACATCTTATCTCATTTTCACTTACCTCCGTGGGTTTGGGTGATGCTTTTGACCTCTCATCTGCTCTTTTCCTCGTCGCCATGACCTTTGATCCATTGATGTCAAATGCTGCCAAACTCACTGTCGTGCTGTTTATATGTTCAAGAGAAGTTGACCTCTGCAAGTATCAACCTCCCTCTGATTCTCATCTGATTGTGATTCACAAAAGCATTGTGTTCCTCTGCCTCGTATCGATGATGTGGGAAACATTATGGCCCACCTTCGATCAAGGTCACTTCCTGTCGACTTCAGCTCATTATCCGGGAAGCTGATCTAGAGACTCCCTTCTGGTACCTTGGAGCCTGCATGCCTCAATGGCAGGTTCTTCGCATTCGACGCGAGGTTTTTATCATTGGCCTCCGATTGAGTGATTCTACGGGTGTTCGATGCCAGCTCATTGATTCACATGCCGTAGATTGTACCTGTAGTACCTTGAGGACCATTGGCATTAATGGTGGTACCTCTCGCGTCTGTTAACAACTTTCATCATTGGCTGGTAATCAGGAGATGTTTTTGCATGTTCGACTTCAGCTCACATATTCGCATGCTTGACCTTGTAATTTGTTCGGGTTGAGATGGAGTGCAAGACCCTAGATTCCTATCTGTTATAATCCAGACTGCGAGTTTTTGGATTATTATGATTATTTACATGACTCATTTACTGGATGGTTGCGACCATACCTAAGTCTATTTATCGATCCTCACTGGATGGCTGCATTCATGCCTTGGATCTGAATTATTGTATACTCTGTTATGGATGGCTGTGCCCATACCACATATATATCATGTATTTGAGACATCAGTTGTAATTCTTCACGCTGGTTTTCCGACGGCGGAGTTTTCAGTTGGACACGTTCTGGTAAAGAATTTCACCCCTCTCTCTCGTTCGGGCCTCATACTTTAGGGGGCATCTGTTACACAACAATTTGTGATCGTCCCTGCAATCCCCATCCTGCACATTGGAGGGCTCATTCCGTGACCTGTGAGCAGTGACATTCCTTGAAATATCTTTCATGACATCCCTCTGAATAAGAGCTTTCATTGCCCTGAAGACATCTCCTTGTGAAAAACCCTAAAAATGGCCATTTTTGCATTGGCGCGAGTAGATAGTTCAGAGCCTCCGCCAATGGGGAAAATCCTGCAAAGAGGTCGCGCCAATTGGCGCTTTGTCCCAGAGTCGCACTCACGCCAGCCAATTTAAGGAGTGTTTTTTAAAAATAAATGGTGGAAGTTTCATCCTAACCAATTCATGAACTGGTATCTATCTTGAGTTGGGAGGTTTGGCTACAGATATCCATAGAGAGGAAGTGGTTTTCCACCTCTCATGGAAGCTTCATTGATGATAGGGCCAATCCCATGATTATAGGGATCCAACCTCCCCTTCCTCCATCTATAAAATCTTGCCCATCTCCTTTGCAAGCTAGTCTTCAAGTTCCCAAATTCCCAAGAGCCTTATGCTGCAAGAGACTCCATAACTCCCTTAAGGAAAAATCCAAGCAAGGAGACTATTTTCAAGATCCGAAGAGAGAGGTTTGTCCCATCCTTGACAGGATTTTCAAGACGTGTTCTTCTGGCGACCATCCGAAGGAGAATTCAGCGTCAGAACTATGGTTGTATTCTTCCTTTGATTGATTAATAATAAACGACTATTAGTTATGGTTCCACTCTTGTTGTTGTTTATAATAATGAGTTATGTCCTTTCTGACTGACATATAGTTGCATCTACTAGATTTTACGCTTGTGTTTTTTTTTTTTCTCGGATGTGTAGGTTTCCATCACGGAGATCGTGGGGATCGTGATCTGCCAGGGCTAAGGAACGGGAGTGCTACCTCTTCTACAAACAACATCGTTGGATTCCAGGTCAGCCTTCATCGCTAGTTGGTTTATTTGCAATTAGGAACCTGCACTATAGTGTGAACGATTGTTGCTAGAACCGGTCTGGGCTAGTAGGGATTGCCTCTGTCCGCAGAGGGGATTTACCTCCACAACAATAGGTTTACCTAAGTCTGAAGGAAAGAGTGTCATCATGGTGGTAGTTGATAGACTTACCAAGTATGCAAACTTTTGTGCACTATCTCATCCATTTAAAGCAATTACAGTTGCTACTGCATTTATGGAAACAATTCAAAATCTACATGGAAACCCAAAGATTATGGTAAGCGAGAGATATCCCATTTTTACTCGAAATTTTTGGACATAATTGATTTTTTTTTGGGTACTCAACTAGCTCATAACTCATATTATCATCCTCAATTTGATGGTCAAACTGAGATAGTGAAAAAATGTTTGGAAGGATATCTTCTTTGTTTTGTATTTGATAAAAAAACAGAGTGGGTCAAGTGGTTACCTCTGGCTGAATGGTGGTATAACACTTCCTTCCATACTACAACAAAAATGACCACATTTATGGAACTTTATGGATATCATCCACCATCCATCACATCATATTTAAGAGAAAATTCTAAGGTGCAAGCAGTGGAATATCACATTGAGCATCAACAACAAGTTCTCCAAGTCTTAAAGGATAACCACAATTTGGCACAAAATCGAATGACACAGCTGGCTAATCAACATTGCAGCGAGAGAATTTTTGATGGAGGCTAGGTAATTTTATGGCTACAACTATAGAATCCAATGTCCCTCAAGAATGCTAAGAAGGATAATAAATTATCACCAAAATACTATGGTCCTTACAAGGTGTTGCAAAATATTGGTATTATGGCATACAAATTGGAGCTTCCTTGTTCTTCGCAAGTGCATCCATTTTTCCATGTTTCATGCTTAAAGAAGGTTATAGGTGTAAAACTTCCAATTCAAATAATATTTCTAGAACTTGATGAGGAAGGAAAAATCAACATGGAACCTGAAACAGTCACGGAAACAAGAACTCGACAGCTACGAAATCGATGAATTTCAGAGTATCTCATCAAGTGGAAGAAATTACCCATTGAAGATTCTACATGGGAGGATGATAATTTTATACAGAAGCATCCAAAGCTACTCAAGTGTTGAGGAAAACACTTTTTTGAAGGAGAGGGGCATGTTAGGTCCCCATATTACTAGTGTAGTCCCTTATTGTTATTAATGTTACCCCCTTATTGTTATTATTGTACCCCTGTAACCCCCATATTGTTATTATTGTTCCCTTACATTATTATTGTTAGGTCGACTAGGATTATATTGTGACCCCATGGACCCCTATATATATAAGGAGGTTTTTTCATTTGTATCATCAAAGAATTGTTAATTTATATAATGTATTGGAGGTTTCCCCCTCGAAGTGGTTGATTTCTAAGGCATTGATCTCTCTTTTATTCTATTTTTGGAGCTGGTTTCATAACACAATCACTACGACAGGGAATGTTGACCTGCGCAATGATGATGACATGGAAGCTGAGGAAGGAGACAGTGTCGATGCACCTTCGACGCAGGAAATCATGTGACAAGGGACCAAGAGAGGGCCTCAGACCCAAGTAGGTTAGCACACCAAAAGGAAATCCTCTAAGAAGACTAGGATTCACCCATTGATGTTGAAATAGGAATATTTTGACAAGATTGGCTACACAGTTTAGGAGGTGACCGAATAAGTCTAGAGAAAAGTAGAGACACAATACAAATCATTCCTTGATGATGTGTAGTAAGGAATTGAGTATCTAATAGTGCAAGTGAGCACGATACAAGTGAGCGTGCAGAAAGCGAGTGTCGAACAAGTGAGTGCGATACCACTCCGCACTATCTTGGCATCTCCCTCAGGCAGAAGAATGTTCCAAATCCTAGGACCTGCGCTTCACCTTGAAGATATGACCTTGCGCACATCCATCCAGGATCAAAAAGAGGTGGGAGTTGACTTGGCGATCTTTCCTGGTGGAAAGTTACATGCCATGCATATGATGATCAAGGATGAGCTGCAATACAGGGATTACAAGGCATTGCAAGATACCAAGGAGGCTTAGTAGCAAGTTGAAAAAATGCTTAAGGGACAATAGATAGCAGAGGATGTGCACCGTAACACCGAAATATAGCGTGCCATTTTAGAAACCATTATCGATCAACTGTGCACTAGCCTCCACGAAATCATCGTACCAACTACTGCAATGCCCACCGTCAAGTTGGAAAGTTTTACATCTGAAGTGAAAGCATCCCAGTCAGAAGTAGAAATAGTGAATGTAGAGCTCAAGCTTCATGTAAGATGTAGGAAAATAAACTACAGGCTGATGGAAAAAATAATTGCAAGATGAGGGAATGGTCCCTCACAGGATTCCTAGCTGAAGTGTTAGAAACTTCCCTCCTCCATTGGATCTGCAAGACTGGACTACGCAATTCCTGATGGAACTGCTACTGTTGGGAGATGTGTGATGGATGACTTAATGCCTGATATAGATCTAAAGTACTGGAAGGCTGATCTTGAAGCTCAAGGTGATAATATGAATCCTTCAACGATTCCTCAACTGAAATACTAAAGGACAACCTTCTCCTCTCAAACCCTGATGCAGAAATGTGTTATTTTTGAAGATGTATGGGCTGTAGAAAGTAGGAAAAATGTGGAACCAATGCCTAATGATGAATGGCAGCTCAGAACAACCTTCCCAGAGCATGCATCGAAATCCCTTGTGGGTAAGGGTGGGATTCTCGCTCGGAAACACCTTGTGCCAAACAACACTGCAGACTTAGCTAAACAGCATAAGCATGCATAGAAATGTTCTACGTATCTAGATCTAAATGGTCAGCTTCAAAGAAATGAATAATCCAAAAAAATTCTCTAATGTTTTCCATCTTCATTATATAGATTATGAGCCTTTCATAGCCTAGGCCCATTCCATAACTACGTTGTACATGTGGACATAAGTCTCCATGGTTGACTGTGTTGTTTCTCCAAGTCCTCCATCATGTCTACATGCAATGTGCACCCTCTCCATCATGTGTGCATTAAATGCACTACTTCCTCCATCACTTCATCATGAAAGCTCTATGATCTTACATTGATCGCTCCACGTATCTTAATCGTAATCGTTCATCCTCCATGATCTATCTCATAAATGAGACTTGATCTCCATTTATTTATCATTAATGGAGTTGCTCCACTACTCCATGTTTTAGATCTAGATCTAGAATATCCACATACACACATCAAAATTGAGTTTTTTCATCTTTGAGGATTATGGGTCCCTCCACCCTTTTATTTAATTAATTAATTAAGTTTATTAAGAACTCTAATATTCCAAATATCATGTGAAAATTTTGGAATATTACAATCCTCCCCGGAAAAATGTTGCTTGTCCTCAAGCAACTACAAAAGTAGATGCTAGAGAAATCTATCCCCCTCCAAATGGCATCCACACAAGGAAGGTCTCCCCATTTTCTGCAATGAGTTATGTATGCCCATCACCAAAGTTGCCTCTCTAGAATGCCTAGAGTGACCTCTAACTGTGTGGCTAGATGTCCCTCCTCGATCATGAAGCTCCAAGTGACAACCATAAGCTGTCCAACATCCTCCACAATACATGAGACACATAAATATAGATGGTTCTTCCCACAAAATTAAAGCTCCAACTCACAAATTATACCTCCATCCCATGCTACATGAAGTAAAGAGAGGCTTTTCATGCCTCCATCCTTAGCCTCGTTGGATTTTTTGGATCCAAGCATCATCCAAATATTGTGAAAAAGAAGAAGTAGAGACATATGGGTAGACAAAGATGTCAAACCATATTCTCCCAATAGTAACCATCACAGAAATGCTCCCTGCTACCACACCACACCATCAAAGTACCAAGTGAGTTGGCCATATTGTCTTAAGAGAAGCCACCGTAGAAATGCATCTTGCTACCCCACTACATCATCATAAGAACATGTATGGTGTCCATACTGTCCAAGTAAGAGCTATCACAGGAATGCCTCTTGCTACCATCCTCCATCATTATTATGAAAAGAAGGGTAGTATGTCAAGCCAAACTCTCCCAGAGTAACCAAAGAAACAATATCTCTTGCTTCCTCTTCACATCACCATGTGAATCATGGAGCAACAACATACTAGTGAACCTGTGGAATGTCTTATCAAAACAATACATCTTATCAGAACAATACAAACAAACTCCATTATCACATGTCATGAGAGTGCTATGCCATACTCCAAACAATACAAAACACATAAAGATGGGAGATGTCATGTGATGGCCTCTTAAAAACAACCAAAATAGAAATGCATTCCTTTGCTTCATTTTTCATTGATATACAGGGCATGAGTCAAAGAAATATGAGCCATTTGGTAGTAACCATACTTAACCAAGAGCATCCATCGCAACCATGCCTCCTCCTTCATTACATTAGTGTTTTGCAAGGCATGGATCATGGAAATGTGTGATGTTGGGTAGTAACCATACTCATCCAAGAGAAAGAAAGGCAGCCAAGATTCTTGCTAGCCTATCTCATAGTTCTACAAGTGGATTTGCAACCCATTGCTCCACATCAATAACCATTCATCCCAATGTGGATGATGGATCTCATTCTAAAAAAACTTGGTATCCTCCCATTGTAAGACACCAACCTCCTAAAATTGTTGAAGAAATTTTCACTCCATGATATGTTGAAGTGAACCTCTCATTAGATCTATCCATGAGATCCTCTTCTCATCAATGGCCCTCCAAAACCAATAAGGTTATGGATTTGTTGCAAGTAGAAGTTTCTCTTTGAGCTATGCGAGGCTCATTGAGAAAGAGTCTTCTTGAAAGGGGGAAGGATTTCCCATCTCAATATGTCTACCATCTATCATCTGATTCTCCAATGCTTCATGAATGAAGTTGCCACTAGAATTCCCCACCAATGAATGGGTCCTCTTCTCATCACTGTTTCTCATTAACATCGCTATCCCTATTTTCTCATGGCAAGGCACAATGTTGAACTCATAGTCCTACATTATACATACAATCATACTCACCCCATCTTCTGAAACTATACACTTCAACTCAAATGGTTGAATGTAGCTCAACAATGATAAACTGGGATAGTTCTCCATATTTTCCTTGATTAGATCAAGGGACCTCTACACAGTTATATGTTGCTTCTTCAAATAAGCATGCTACTCTAACCCTTGGCTATGCATTAGCCCTAATGGCATGTCCCCATAAGTTTCAATTAAAGGTACTAAAACAATATGATGTGGAAATGAATGAAAAAATTTGATCAACTGATACTCAGAAACATCTTCCAAGATCACATGAGTTCCTCCATCCGGTGCAATGGTCTTTCCAACTGCTAGTAAGAGTGATGGTTGATATTATATCAATGTGATAGTGCTGGAATCTACCTCCTCTTCCTCATGCATCTCCTGAATCATGCATGGGACTCTATATGTCAAGAGCTTAAGACTACTTTGCAAAGATGCAAGTGTCTCTCCTTCGAAACAAGTACTTCTGTAGCTGGTGGTGAATGTAGTGATTATTTGTCCAGAATAACATTCTCCCTTGGCTTCTTAGGAAATGCTTCTTTGAGAAATGTCTTTGTTTTTATTATATCAAACTTCTTCCTTAAAATTTGAAAGAAATCTGAATATTTATTCACTTTTGCAAGCTCCATGTAACCAAACCACCATTCATATGCTTCACCTTGAAGGTGAAGAGCTGCAATCTGAACAACCTATTTCTCAGCTATAGGATGTAGCCTGAAAAATGCATCTAACTCTTTCCTCGAAGCCTCTACAGTGCTTCAGGAAGGTCCATCAAATGTAGGCAAATATAATCTATTGTGCCTCTTTATTTTTTTTCTGTTGTAGGACCTTCTTTCTTCTTTGAGTTTGAAGGATTGTTGCAGAGTTATATTCTCCCCAAATGCTCTAGACTGTGACTTGTACTCTTCTAGATATAGACTGAGAGTCTCATGAGTCTTAGGTTCTATATTTCTCCCTTCTTCATTTCTATACCATTCATCTTCTTCAAATAAAGTGGGCATAATAGATATTTAAGGAGATCTATGCTTTTCGAGTCTTCTTTGCTCTTGATAAGAAGCACGAGGACCTTCTTCATTTTGAAACCTTCTTGAGGCTTCTCTTTTCCTTTCTCTCTTCAATTCATCAATATCCTTGGAGAGATACTTCATAGTTATAAAGAGAGATGCAACAAAAAATAATCCCTCCATTATTTACAGAAATATACTATCTTCTTTTCATTTGTTGTCAAAAATGTCCACAAGATGAGCCAAAGATCATGCTATGATACCACTGTAATATCCCAAAATGGAATAATGCATTGATACACAAACACAATATTTGAAACTTCAACAAGTACACATAAAATATTTAAAAATCATAGAATATACAAAATATGTGAGCCATTTTATTCGTTGGATATGGATTCTAGCTACAATATTTCTCAAGAATGATGCACTCAAGCCAAACAAGTGGCCTAGAATGACCCTGGAATCCCCTCAAAGGAGGCACTGCGTAGCTAGAGAGTTGCTGGAGAAAATACTATGTTGTCCCTTTAGCAGATGATGTACATATGACTGCTGGCTAAAAGGGAAATTCAGATCTATGCTGATCTAGAGCTCTGATGATGTCATGATTCTAGATTTGGGCACTATGATGGAAACCCAAGGTAACCCAGAAAGGAAATTCCAAATCTATGAGATTGGAAATTTACCCTCCTAGTGTTTGATCCCTTGACTACTGGGTTATGTAGATTTGAAGCTAGATCAGATAAAAATATGGATAAAATATGTGATACAAAAAAATCCAAGTTGGAAGGGTTGATCCCTTCTTCAGGTCTCTAAGCTGGAAGCTTGATATCTAGCTTGTTTTTCCTCCTCCTTAAGATGCTGCAACTAAATATCTAGCTGCTGGAAAATATATGCTGTAAGGGAGGGAGATGCTCAAGCATGATGTAATATGAAGCAAATAAACTCCATACTGATGGAAACAATTATGTCAAGGTGAGGGAATGGTCCCTCACAAGATTCCTAGCTGAAGTGATAGAAACTTCCCTTCTCCCTTGAATCTACCAGACTAGACTGCGCAATTCGTGATGGAACTGCTGCTACTGGGAGATGTATGATGGATGGCCAGATGCTTGATATATATATAAAGTACTGGAAGGCTGATATTGAAGCTCAAGGTGATAATATGAATCCTTCACCGATTCCTCAACTGAAATACTAAAGGACAACCTTCACTGGTCCCTCAGCTAAAATACTGAAGGAAAACCTCCTCCTCTCAAACCCTGATGCAAAAATGCATTAATTTTGAAGATGTATGGGCTGCAGAAAGTAGGAAAAATGTGGCACCAATGCCTGATGATGAATGTAAGCTCAGAAAAACCTTCCCATACTAGGCACTCAAAGTCCCCTGTAGGTAAGGGTGGGATTCCCGCTGGTGAACACCCTGTGCTAAACAACACTGCAGACTTAGCTAAACAACATAAGCATGCATAGAAATGTCCTAAGGTAGATCTAGATATAAACAAATTAGAGAAATTAATAATCCAAAATTACCTCTAATGTTTCATTCATTTTCATTATATAGTTTGTGAACCTTCCTATGCCTTAGCCCACCTCATAACTGCGTTGAACATGTGGACATAGGTATCCAGGTTGATTGCGTTGTATCTCCATGATATCCATCATGTATGAATGCAATTATCACCCTCTCCATCATGTGCATTAAATGCACCACTTCTTCCATCTTCTCATCATTAATGCTATTTTTTAACATTTTATAGTTTTGATAAGTTAGCATAAGTAGTTAATTTTTTTTGAAAATGTTCAGGCAGGATATGGATGCAAAAGAATGAAAAAAGCTAAAAAAGGTTAGGAAAATTATTATGTTTTATAGGCATCCATCTCAATAAAATTATAGGTGTTATATTTCCTAAATAAATAAGGCAAATTAAAATAAAATGTTAGGGAAGCAAAAATAAAAAGGAAAGCTTCATTCTATTTTAAAATATTTGATTGGCTGCTAGTCTAAATGCACCCACAAAAGAAAATATTTATATGGTTTAAAAGATTTGATTGGCTGCTAGTCTAAATGCACCCACAAAAGAAAATATTTATATGGTTTAAATCTCAATTATTAACCCATATCCTAAGTTTAAAACCATAATAATATGCCCCCGCCATTCTACCCATTTCATTTCATATCCTTAAAGTATAGCCTAACATATATTCCCTTTATTTACATTTCCCTAAATAACCCTTCATACACTACCAACGCTTTATAAAAACTGACCCCACCATTTCCACATCAGTGCATTTACCATCCTCGCATATCCCACATATTCGACGATCATCCTTACATCCGTCGACATCCAACAACTCTCATGGCCTTTCGGTCCCCCTCCTCCATCCGAAACTTTAACAAAAGGGGGGTGTCCAAAAAGAGTTGTATTCCAAAACTGCATGCTTATATGTGTTAACTACACATGATTTCAGACCCCCCTCAAGAAAAACCATAAACCGTATTACCCCCCCTTCGAAAGTTGTTTCCATTATACCACTTACCTTTGATGACCGTTGCATGTTTGTGAGTTCACCACTCCTCTACTGCCACTTCATTAGCCGTTAGCCACTTAAATTCCTTCCATCCATATTTCTGTTATGAATCTAATCACCTATCTGTTAACCCACACCATCGATGGAAACATGATTTTTCTCTATTAAAACTTAGAAAACTCTTTTGAAACTTCTTCTTCTGTTTACAGACTATAATGCTTAATTTGTTGCAGGTTTTCCACTGATTCAGAGACGATGCAATTGAGTGAGAAATGCCCGATATTATCATTTTGCGTTCCCTTCCCTGTTATTGCTCACAAAATCTTATTTCTTCTCTCTATTGAAAATCAATTCCACTGTCAGTTGTAGTCATTATGCTTCCCAAGGATAAATAACCCAAGGAAAACATCAATCCTCTGATTTTCCCTCCTCTAGAACTTCAACATATCCCTATGGCTGATAGAGACTAAAATATTTATGAAACACATTTTGATATCGATATTCTTAAGATGTGTTGTTGGATTGAAGACAAATGGATTGAGAAATATGAGGAAATCTAGCTCTGGGAGTCAAACCTACCCCGATATATCTTTCCTCCAACCTACAATACTCTTGATTCCATTAGGAAGTGCCATGCCTCCTATTTTCCAAGCCAGAGAGCTATAGTCAATTCTAATGGCCAAGTTCTGTTTACCATAACCCCTCAGGCCATTGAACAAATGAAGCTAGCCCCCATAGTCAACAATGGTTCTCCATTCTCTCATGAAGCTCCGGTTGAAATATATCAGGGATTAGACCTTGCTAAAAGAACCCAAACTTTAGAATTATTCCTAGCACAAGATTTTGCATTCCTAAGAGAAATCATCCTTATCCTTGATCCCTATTCCCTGAGAGAACCAAGCATATAACCACTATCCTATCTTACCTGCTTGGATACTACTCTGATAATACATAGATGAGGCCATTATAGGATTTCTATCAATCTTTTCCAATGATGCCAAACCTTCCATAGTGTTCAAATTCATTCATTTCGTTGCAGAGTCCATTAATCAATAGTTTCTTGATTTCAAGATAGAGGGGGTATTTAAATATACCTATTTTCTAGTTTACATGTTCATATACTTCCAAGGAGACAACATGAAATTTTCATTGTAGAAATTAAATGATAAAGGAGACCAACAATCAGTCATTTTCTGGACCATCCTAGTCATGAAATATCAAAGTGAGTTCTCATATAAACAATTAATTGAGATGTTTGTCCACCCAGCTATTAGTATTTTAAGCAGTAGAGAAGAACCAAGAATCAGTGAAGAAATTCTGAAGATTTTGCAGTTGACAGAACAGGTACAAATAGGAGATTGGTACCTATATGAAAACTACACATAAATAAGAGTTTTTGGATGTGAGCTACAACCATATAAGTTGCCCAAATTCCTCCCAATGAGGATTTTTACTTTGGAATTCATCAGGCAGATGATCAACATGGATCAAATACATTTTGTGGCTGCCAAGAAAAAGTCTCAGTTTAAGCTAAAAGGCCAGATTGGCCCATTCATATGTAATAGTAGGAAATCAGCAGCAGAGGCAGATCAGCTATTAAAGAAAATGCAATTTGATTTAAGCATCACTTGGTCATACGATCCATTAGGCATTGTTTCTAAATTAAGGGTAGAAACCAAATCTACTCCTTACTTTCACACACCAAGGCCAAAAATATAGCAGTATAAGAACAAGTCAGAAGGGAGAGAGAACACATTACATGAGGTAGAAGAACAACTAGTTTCTTCATCAACAATACATACTCCAACAAATCAGGAAAAGACAGCTAAAAGGAATAGAGAAGAAGGATCTCCTTCAGAGATAGACATCTTTAGCAAGGAATTCAATATCATGTATAGAAAGAAGGCTAAGATTACTTCCATACTAATCCTTAGCAAATATTAAGAGCATCAGACTCCTGTCAACACTAATGAGCCTCTTATATCCTTATTAATAGGTGAGCAATCCACACAGTCTCCTACCACTTCCATGACTACTTCAGAACAACAACAGATCATGCAAACAGGTACATCAACTTCAAGTGAGCCAGAGAATATCACCATGGATATTTTCAAGGAAATCAAACTAAAAAATGAAGCTTTGAAGATAAACACATAAAACCAATTCTTGAAAAAAAATTAAGGTGCCCAAAGCAGACTATTGTGTTGTGAAACCAACTCCAAAAATAGAAGAAAAGAGATATCAATTCCTTAGAAATAAGCCACTTCTAGGGGGAACCTCCAATACCTTACATGAATGAACAATTCTTGGATGATACAAATTACAAAACCTCCTTTCTATATATAGGAGTACATGGGGCCACAATGTAATCCTAGCAGACCTAACAATAATAATTTAAGGGTACAATAATAACAATACGGGGGTTACAGGGGTACAATAATAAAAATAAGGGGGTTACACTAACAACAATAAGGGACTATACTAGTAATATAGGGACCTAACATTCCCCTCTCCTTCAAAAAAGTGTTGTGCTCAATGCTTGAGTAGCTCTGCGTGCTTTTGTATAAAATTCTCATCCTCCCATGTAGAATCTTCAGTGGGTAAGTTCTTCCACTTGATGAGATACTCTGAAATTGATCGATTCCGCAGCTATCGAGTTCTTGTTTCTGTGACTGCTTCAGGTTCCAATATGATTTTTCCTTCCTCATCAAGTTCTGGCAATATTGTTTGAAATGGAATATTTTCACCTATAACCTTATTTAAGCATGAAACATGGAAGACTGGATGCACTCGTGAAGAAGCAGGAAGATCCAATTTGTATGCCATAGTACCAATCTTTTGCAACACCTTGTAAGGACCATAGTACTTTGGTGATAATTTATTATTCTTATTAGCTTGCTTGAGGGACATTTGTTTGTATGGTTGTAGCCATAAAAATACCCAATCTCCTACATCAAAACTTCTTTCATTGTGATGTTGATCTGCCTGTTGTTTCATTCGATTTTGTTCCAAATTGAGGTTATCCTTTAATAGTTGGAGAAATTCTTGATAATGCTCGATGTGATCTTCCATTGCTTAAACCTTCTAATTTTCTCTTAAATATGATGTGATGGATGGTGGACGATATCCGTAAAGTTCCATAAATGGGGTCATTTTTGCTGTAGTATGGAAGGAAGTGTTATACCACCATTCAGCAAGAGTGTTACATAGCAATTTGTCACCGTCCCTGCAATCCCCCGTCCCGCACATTGGAGGGATTATTCCGTGACCTGTGAGTAGTGACATGACCTGAAACCACTTTCATGGAATCTCCCTGAACAAGGAAATTCATTCCCTTGAAGACAATTCCTTGTGAAAAACCCTAAAAATAGCCTTTTTGGCCTTGGCGTGACTACTCAGTGTCATACCCGCGCCAATGGGGGAAATCCTCCAAAGAGGGCACGCCAATTGGCGCATTGTCTCAGTGTTGTACCCACGACACGCTTATTAAGGATTAAAAAAAAAAAAAATGGTAGAATATTGACTCCAACCAATTCCTGAACTGGTCTCTAAATTGAGTTGGGAGGTTTGGCTTCGGATCTCCATGTAGAGGAAGTGGTTTTCCACCTCTCATGGAAGCTTCCTTGAGGATAGGGCCAATCCCATGATTATAGGGATCCCAAATCCCTATCCGCCATCTATATAAGCCTGCCATTTTCCTTTGCAAGCTAGTATCCAAGAGCCTTCATAGCCTAAAGAATGCTGCAAGAGCCTTGATAGTCCTTATAGAGCCAAATCAGTAGCAAGGAGATTGACGTTCGAAGAGAGAGGCTTGTCCCATTCCCGACGAGCTTTACCGAGACGTATTCTGCTGACGACCTGCCAAAGGAATATCTAGCGTCAGAGCCAGGTTGTATTTTCCTTTGTATGAATTAACGATAAGCGACTTTGGTTAGGGTTCCACTCTTATTGTTCATTATGATCATGAGTTGTGTCATCTCTGACTGATACATAATTGCATATATTGGGTTTTACGCTTGTGTTTTTCGTGTTTCTTGCATGTGCAAGTGTTCGATTGTGGCGAGCGTGAGGATTGTGATCTACCGGAGCAAGGGAACGAGAGCGCTATCTTCTCTACGAACAACAACGTTGGATTCAAGGTAAGCCTTCTTCTCCATTTTGTTTATTGCAATTAGGAACTTGCACCTTAGCGTGATACGATTGTTGCTAGACCCGATCTGGGCTAGTAGGGATCACCTCTGTCCACAGAGGGGATTTACCTCTACAACAAATTGGAAACTCCATTGGGGAGCATTGATTTGGAGTATTGTCTTGTATTTTCAGTCGATTCTTGACTTTGCTTGCTTGATCAGCTCTTTTGGCTGGCTCTTTCTGTGTGTTTGGATTTTGTTTAGCTTTACCATCACTAGTCTGTTCCTTGGATTGCTCTTTTTTATTTTTCCTTAGTAAATTGGACTGGCGTGATTCTCTTTTTTATTAAGTAGATTCTCATTTCATCGAAAAATGCATTGAGTGCATTCTTATTATTTGAAAATAAAAAGGAAATTGTGCATAGATTACAATTGCATAGTCTAAAAAAAAGAAGAAGAGAATTTTGCGTAGATTACATTGCATTATTCGCATCGTTGAATGTTTTAGATTACTTTTGGATAGTGAAAGTCATCTAGTTTGGAAAAGTTTCATTTTCAGTATTGCTGTTTGTTGCATCATTGTTTGAAGTTCTTCCCTTAACTAGATAGCATTCATCGAATTGAAAAGTTTTCTTTTCTCATATAGCTGCATATAGGAGATTGTCATATGACATGTGGTAGGGCCTTGAAATCGAAACATAATTGAAGATAAACCATAAAATTTATTCAATTAACCTAAGGAATCATTGTAACCTAATGAAAAAGTTTTAGAGGTCTAGGCTAGTGACGTGTTCTGGCGTCGTTAAACCTAGTAGCTGTTGTTCGCCTCTTGGCTTTAGACAACACTAGTACAGACTTGTGCTCCCCGTACCGTCACGTATATAAAGGGAGACCCCACTAGGTTGCTATCCTTTATCCATAGGAAGCCGAGTCTGCCACGTTATACCCGTGATACACCGGACACAACATTCGGGGAGATTGCCTGCACGTACGTCAAGTCCTTGGTTGATTTCTCTTTCATTTTGAAACCAAGGTGTAGATTGCAGTTCACAGATATCTGGTATACCCTTTGCCTAGAGTTCCAGAGTAGTCATTTTTATCTTTTCTGACTCATTAAATTTGAAAGGATCATCAAGCGCTTGTCCTTTCACGCTTGTTTCCAAATTGAAAGTGATAGAGTCACCTTTTGCTTGTTTCTCGACTCAGATTCCTCGGATTTGGAGAAAGATTCTCCTGTCCCCATACCTCAAGAAGCCGCTCCTCCATCTCCTGTGATGGAGGTCCTGAAGGATACTCCTCCCTCATTTGAGATGGAGGTCATGGAGGATGCTCCTTCTTCTTCTGTAAGACTAGGGGAAGACCAGATCGGATCGATGGTAGCCCCTCCGAGTATTTTGGTCTCTTCCTTTGATTGGGATCGATTTGTGGGATACCACCTTCCGTCTTATGTGCCTTTTGAGATAACGGTACAGGATTTTGGTCTAGTCGTACCCAGCACCATTATAGATGAAGGCGCTTCTTATCCTCCACTACTTGGTAAGCCTTTGGTTCGCCGCCGCTTGTGCCTGTTACATAGAATTTCTTGGTATTCAACAGAAGAACTAGTCAACCATTAGGGATCCTTCCGAGGTTACCTATTACTTTGGGAGGTAAAACTGTCCATATGGACGTGATGGTTGTTCTAGGCCCCTTGGATTTCAATCTGCTCTTGGGGCGCGATTACACCTATGCCATGGGAGCACTTGTCTACTCCCTTTTTCATGTGGTCTACTTTCCACATGAAGGACAGACCGTGACCATTGATCAACTTTCGTTCTTTGACCCTAATGTGGCAGCTGGCCCGCCATCATCCCTTCCTGGTTTTTATCCACCTGTTGTATCTGCCTTGCCGTAGGTCAAATATGTGGCTACCTACCCCGTGCCTGTACTCAATGATGATGTCGACGTGCATAGTGTGCTGGGGGCATTGGGTCTTGATTTCCGAGATGTTGTTCTCCCATCCGGTGTGGAAATCTTGGAAGCCATGACTTCTTATTCATCATAATGAATCTTCTTTGGAGCAGAGTTCATTTTCTTATGTCAACCTCCTTAAAAAATGAAACAAGGTGGTCGGAGAAAAGTTCGCTTCCTTGTGTCAAGCTCCTTAAAAAATGAAACAAGCTCTTCTGAGGATAGTTATTTTAATGTGTCAACCTCGTTAAAACAATGAAACACTTTCATGTTCAATTCGAGTCTTTGATAATATCTCGTAAAATCCCAGTTGAGTCTTTCTCTTAATCTCGTAACTTGAACCTTCACTCCATCTGCCTTTCATATGGATTAAAGCTTGGGGGGCATGCACCACGAATTGAGTCACCATGCTGGGGGCATGCTTATTTTTTCAAGCATAGTTTGTTTTCGTTTCAAGCTTGTGTAAAAATGAAACCGGTTTCAAGCATAGTTTATTTCAAGCTTGTGTAAAAATGAAACCAACTTCAAGCAGAGTTTTCTGATTTCAAGCTTGTGTAAAAATGAAATCATCCCCATTTTACCTCATGTGATTGCCATTTTATCAACCTGTTTTTTCCAGATGAGCCTTGGTTTTCTCACTCCATCGTCACTATCTGCTTGGCCGATCATATGCATTCACTTGGTTGTTTCACCCAATCCTGGGGAACCACTACGATGAGTGGTCTTGTTAGCCAGCCTCTTAAAATTACTTATTTTGAGCAGTTCCACCATCACCGGAACCAGTTGCTACACTTTATACCACTCGTTCCTCCAGGAAGAGTCATCTTTCAGCTCTTTTCTCACTCCCTAAACATGAAAAGATTGCCGAGTCACTTGTCATTTTGATCTCGTTAAATTGGCTGTGAAATGACATCTACCCAGTATACGTTTACCCCTTTTTCGGGCTGGGATATATTATTTACGAAAAAGGAATACCCTAGCCTATCGTGACTAGGGGGTTTCCTCGGACATAGTTTTCTACCTTTTCGGATCTGAGGAACTATCTACGAAAAGGGGCCGTTGGAGTTTACTTTTCTGCTATCTTTTCAAACTCTCTAAACATGAAAAGACACCAAGTTCTTCCTTTGTCAGACTCGTTAAAATTGATGACATCGGATTCTGTCGTAATGACATTATTCGAGTTCCTCCTTCCTAGGGCTCGTTAAATGTACTAGGTTGGATTGGTCCGAAGGAAAAAATTATATGAAAAGCATATGGTATCCTCTTCAAGCTTGTGTAAATATAAAGAGGTACTCGCTAGAAATGGTGGGGAAAATGAAACCAGTATCATCGTCGTGTCGGCAGTATGTTGCTCTTGAACATCACACCTATCTACATTCGTGTCGGGTTGGGGACATCTCATCTCATTCTCTGCTTGCCTCCGTGGGTTTGGGTAATCCCTTTTTACCTCTCATCTGCTCTTTTCCTCGTCATCATGACCTCTGATCTTTTGATGTCAAATACTGCCAAATCCACTGTCGTGCCACCGATATGTTCAAGAGAAGTTGACCTCTGCAGTTTCAACCTTCCTCTGATTCTCATCTGGTCCTAATTCACAAAAATTATTTTCCTCTATCTCACGTCGATGATGTGGGAAACACTATGGCCCACCTTAGATCAAGGTCACTTCTTGTCGACTTCAGCTCATTATCTAGGAAGTTGATCTAGAGACTCCCTTCTAGTACCTTGGAGCCTGCATGCCTCAATGGCAGGTTCTTCGCATTCGACGCAAGGTTTTGATCATTGAACTTCGATCGGATGATTCTGTAGGTGTTCAATGCCAGCTCACTATTCACACTCCATGGATTGTACCTATAGTAACTTGAGGGCCATTGTAATTATTGGTGGTTCCTCTTGTGTCTGTTAACAACTTTCATCATTGGCTAGTAATCAGACGATGTTCTTGCATGTTTGACTTCATATCACTTATTCACATGCTTGAACTTGTACTTTGTTCAAGTCGAGATGGAATGCAAGACCCTGGATTTTGTCTGTTGGAATCCAGGTTGCGGATTTTGTGGATTATTATGATTGGTCACATGAATCATTGATTGGATGGTTGTGACCATACCTGAGTCTATTTTTCGATCCTTACTGGATGGCTACGTCCATGCCTTGGATATTGATTATTTAATACTCTGTTATGGATGGATGCGCCCATACCACATATATCATGTATTTGAGGTATCAGTTGTACTTGTCTACGCAGGTTTTTCGACGGCAGTGTTTTCAGTTGGACGCTTTCTTGTAAAGCATTTCACCCCTCTCTCTCTTTCGAGCCTCATGCTTTAGGGGGCATCTGTTACACAGTAATTTGTCACCGTCCCTGCAATCCCCCATCCCGCACATTGGAGGGCTTATTTCATGACCTATGAGCAGTGACATGCCTTGCAAATACCATCATTACATCCCTTTCCATGAGGACAACATTCCTTCTGTTGATCATTTCTTGAGCAGACCCATAAAAACCCCTGTTTTTTCCTTGGCGCTGGTAGCCCATTATGTCCTCACGCCAATGAGGAAAACTAACATTGAACCCAAACCAGTTGGTGCTCTGTCCCTGTTAAGCACCCGCGCCAATCTGCTTATGGAATTTTTTTAAAAAAAGGAGGCGAAGTTTCGATTACAACAACTTTGTGGATGAGTCATGAGGAGTGGTTTCGACTTAATAACCATGACCTTCCTCCTTTGGCCTCTTGTTTCCACCTTATAGGGAACCTGCCAAGGGATAAGGCCTCCCTTCCACTATTGTAGGGATCCCAACCTCCTCCTCTCCTCTACAAATATAGCCACCTTCCATTGATGAAGGGGTTGAATGGTTGAGCAAGGGAGTCTTGGTAGCCTTAATAGAGATAAATCAATCGTAAGGAGATTATTGTCAGACAGCCAAAGAGAGAGAGACTTGTCCTTGTCCCGACGATCTTTACTGAGACATAATCCTCTGTCGACCCGTCGAAGGAAGATCCAGCGTCAGAGCTCAAACTGTATCTTTCTTTGTTCTGATTAATAATAAACGACTTCGATTTGTGTTTTATTGATATGTTCATGTCTTATGTTATGAATTGTATCTTCTCTGAATGATACATAATTGCATGTATTAGGTTTTATGCTTGTGTGTTTGTTGTTTCTTCTTGTACGTGTAGGTGTTCGATTGCATTGAGCGGGAGAATTGTGATCTACCAAAGCAGGGGACGGAAGCCCCATCTTATTCATAAACGACGACAGCGTAGGACTTAAGGTAGGCCTCTTGTCGCATCTTGGTATTTTGAAATTAGGAACTTGCGTCTTAGCATGACTCGGTTGTTTCTAGACCCGATCTGGGCTAGTAGGGATCGCCTCTGTCCGCATAGGGGATTTACCTCTCCAACAAACATCCAAATGTTTCTTTGGAGTACAAGAGGTGGAATATCTCAGTCATATTGTATCTCATGAGGGTGTTAAGGTAGACCCTAAAAAAATTAAAGCCATTAAGGAATGGAAAGTCCCCACAACCATAAAGAAGTTGCGAGGATTTCTCAAGTTAACAAGGTATTATCACAAGTTTGTTAAATATTATGGGAGAATAACAACACCTCTAACAACATTATTGACGAAAGATGCATTTTCATGGAATCCTGAAGAAACTAAGGCCTTTGAACATCTTAAAGAGGAAATGTGCCTAGCACCAGTCTTAGCTATGCCAAACTTCATAACAAACTTTATTATGGAATGTGATGCCTCAGGAAATGGAATTGGTGTTGTTTTAATGCAAGAAGTAAGACCCGTTGCTTTTGAAATTCGTCCAATCAAAAGAAAGTATTTACAAAAAGATATTTATGAGAAGGAAATGTTGGAAATACTACATGCACTAAAGAAATGGCGACCTTACCTAATCGGAAGGCACTTCAAGGTAAAAAATGATCATGATAGTCTTAAATGCTTTTTGGAACAAATACTATCTTCTAAAGAGTAGTAAAAATGGGTCACAAATATTTTGGGTTATGACTTTGAAATCATCTACCAAAAAGGGAAGCTAGATGTTGTTGCAGATGCACTCTCAAGAAAGGATGAAGAGGTGGAAGCATTGCCTTGTGCAATTTCTATTATCCAACCAAATTGGATAACTGAAGCGAGGGATGAATGGAAGAAGGACGAAGAAGTGTGGAAACTCATTCAAAATTTGAAGAAAGATCCTAGTACATCTGATACATTTAGTTGGAAAAATGATTCCTTATGGTACAAAGATCGCTTATATCTTTTTACTAATTCCCAACTAAAAAAGAATATTATTTTTGAATTGCACACTTATCCTTTAGGAGGACACTAGGGATTTTTAAAAACTTACCACAGGGCGAAGAAATAATTTTTTTGGGATGGCCTTAAATCTAATATTCAAAATTTTGTGGTAGAATGTTTGGTTTGCCAGTAAAATAAAGTTGAGACAATTAAGACCCCAGGTCTTCTACAGCCTTTATCCATTCCAAGTCCACATTGGGAGGAGATTTCAATGGATTTTATCATAGGTGTTACACAACAATTTTTCACTGTCCCTGCAATCCCCGTCCCGCACATTGGAGGGCTCATTCTGTGACCTGTGAGCAGTGACATGCCTTGAAATCACTTTCATGACATTCCTCTGAACAAGAGCTTTCATTGCCCTGAAGACATCTCCTTGTGAAAAACCCTAAAAATGGCCCTTTTTGCATTGGCACGGGGAGACAGTTCAGAGGCCGCGCCAATGGGGAAAATCCTGCAAAGAGGTTGCGCCAATTGGCGCTCTGTCCCAGAGTCGCACTTGCGCCAGCCAATTTAAGGAGTGTTTTAAAAAAATAAATGGCGGAAGTTTCATCCTAACCAATTCATGAACTGGTATCTATCTTGATTTGGGAGGTTTGGCTATGGATCTCCATAGAGAGGAAGTGGTTTGCCACCTCTCATGGAAGCTTCCTTGATGATAGGGCCAATCCCATGATTATAGGGATCCCAACTCCCCTTCCTCCATCTATAAAAGCTTGCTCATATCCTTTGCAAGCTAGTCTTCAAGTTCCCAAATTCCGAGGAGCCTTATGCTGCAAGAGCCTCCATAACTTCCTTAAGGCCAAATCCAAGCAAGGAGACTATTGTCAAGATCCAAAGAGAGAGGTTTGTCCCATCCTTAACAGGCTTTTCAAGACGTGTTCTGCTGGCGACCCTCCGAAGGAGAATTCATCGTCAGAACTATGGTTGTATTCTTCCTTTGATTGATTAATAATAAATGACTATTGGTTATGGTTCCACTCTTGTTGTTGTTTATAATGATGAGTTATGTCCTTTCTGACTGACATATAGTTGCATCTACTGGATTTTACGCTTGCGTTTGTTTTGTTTCTCGCATGTGCAGGTGTCCATCATGGAGATCGTGATCTACCAGGGCTAAGGAACGGGAGTGCTACCTCTTTTACAAACAACAACGTTGGATTCCAGGTAAGCCTTCATCGCTAGTTGGTTTATTTGCAATTAGGAACTTACACTATAGCATGAACGATTGTTGCTAGATCCGGTTTGGGCTAGTAGGGATCGCCTCTGTCTGCAGAGGGGATTTACCTCCACAACAAATTGGCGACTCCGCTGGGGACCGTTAGCTTGATGTTGTTCTGCTTTGTAAACTATAGACGAATCCTGAAGTTAGCCAGATAGCCTTTGAAATGCTTTTGCTCTGCAATTGCGAAGTAGATCAAAGCTGCTTCAGTCAATCTTCGGTTTAGTTTGTAAACTGAACATTTGGAGCACTGTCTTGTCTCTTCGGTTGATTCTTGTTTCTGCTTTCTTGATCAGCTCTTTTGGGCTAGTTCTTTCTGTGAATTTGGGTTTTTGAAAACTCCAAACATCATTGGTCTGATCTTGGATTGCTTATTTTTTATTTTAGCATAGAAAACTTGACTGGCACGTTTTTTAGTGTGACAGTCGCACCGATTAGCGCTAGTTGTCAATGTATTACCCGCGCCAATTCTGATATGGCGCTAGTTTCAGCTTGACAGTCGCGCCAGTGCTGGGGATTTCTAGGGTTTGCTTGATTTTGAGCTTTCTGAGCCTGATCTCTGATTTTGGTTTCATTTTTTCGACTGCTTGAGTGTTTTGGAGCCTTGATTGAATGACTGTTACCTTCGTCCTTTGGTTGTTTTCCCGTTTCCATCGATTTTGCATTCTAGCCCTAGGTCATCTAGGTGCTATGGTGTGTCGAGCCTCCCTTGGGAGTTTTTGGTTTCTATCGGTTCAATCAACCTTGTGATTGCTTCCCTGCATTCGTTTGACAGTTGTTTATCGTTTAATTGCGATATTTGGGTGATTGACTCCTCCTTCATTCGAATTCCGCTTCGTCTCATTTTGGGCCTAGATTACACGGCTCATTTGTGTGTTTGGGATTTTCTTGGTTTTGAGGGACTGTTGGTCGATTTGAGGTCTGATTGTGTTTTCTATTGAGTGAAATTTGTTCGTTTTTTCTCTCTTATCATCAGTTCTCGAATCGCCTTTGCATTAGTTTTCATTTTTTAGCGCGCTTTGCTTTGAAATATTGAAAATAAAAAAAATATCCTTTGCTTTTCATTAGTTAATGTGAATTAGATATTTTCGGTGTTATTAGTGATTGGTAACCTTGAACGAAAAGCCTTTTAGTTTTCATTAGCTACATTAGAGACATCATTAGTTGTTTTCTATTCATTTCATTATTGTGGGAAAAGCTCTCAACTCTCTCATAAATAGCTTTCGTCAAATGAAATGATATACTGTGGCATATAGACTGTATTTAGGAGATTTTAAAACATTAGATTCGCTAGGGCCTGAAAACTGAAACGTAATTGAACATCAACCATAAAATTTACTCAATTTACCTAAGGAAGCATTGAAACATTAACGAAACATTTAGAGGTCTAGGTTAGAGACGTGTTCCAGCGTCGTTAAACCTAGTAGCTGTCGTTCGCCTCTTGGCTTTAGACAGCGCTAGTACGGACTTGTGCTCCCCGTACCGTCGCGTATATAAAGGGAGACCCCACTAGGTTTTAATTCTTTATCCATAGGAAGCCGAGTCTGCCACCCTATACCCGTGATACACCGGACACAACATTCTGGGAGATTGCCTGCACGTACGTTAAGTCCTTGGTTGATTTCTCTTTCATTTTGAAACCAAGGTGTATATTGCAGTTCACGGTTATTTGGTACACCCTTTGCCTAGAATTCCTGAGTAGTCATTTCGATCTTTTATGACTCTTTAAATTTGAAAAGGTCATCAAGTGCTTGTCCTTCACGCTTGTTTCCAATCTGAAAGTGATAGAGTCACCTTTTTCCTGTTTCTCGACTCTTAAAAGATGAAATGGTAGAATTTTGTTTCAATGTTTTAAAAATTAACTGCCCACGAAATATTCCTGGTTAAAGTTAGTTTCCTTAGGGTGTTGTTTTGGGTCGTTTCCAATGGCAACTTTTCCAGAGTTCATCAACCAAGGAATCCCCTCCGATGGGAATCCTGGTCCTTTTCCTCCTTTTGGAAATGTTGGTGCTCCTTATATGGCAACGTTGTCCCTTCCTGGGTTAACTGTTGGGTTGCGTGTATGGTTGTTTTCAACCTCTGTGATCCCGAATGTCTCGGCTACTGTTCAATCAGTTCCTTCAATCAGTTCCTCCACCTGAACAACATCATGTTGATTCTAAGGTGGACCTCTCCCCTTCTTCGCCTGTTTCTGCGTCCTCCTCTTCTACTTCGCTTGGTGAAAGTCTAGACTCGAGTAACCAGGTGGCTAAGAAGAAGAAGAAGAAGAAGAGAAAGAAGAAGAATTCCGATAAAGGAGAGGCTAGCTCTGCGGCTATTGCGCCTAAGAAGTCTCCTCTTGATAAACCTTCCAACCCTCCACGGAAAGTCAAGTTCCCTTGCCTGTTGTGCACGGGAGACCATCTTCTTCGAGACTGCCCTGGAATTCCCAAGGTGCTTGAAGTATGGTCCAACGGTCGCCCGCCGTTGCCTTTGGCTTCCGGGAGTCAATTTTGGGGCACGTCTTCAGCTGGTGCTGGTAAGGCTACTAAGAAGCAGGGTAAGATTACCAATCCCTGTAAGTTATGTGAAGGGCACCATGCCATTCACCTTTGTCCATATATGGATGAAGCCAAGCGAGTTTTGGACAACTCGGTTGTTTCTGCGCCATGCCTTCCGGCTGGTTACAATCGGATTTCTTTGAGTCCTCCACCAACTGATGCCACGATTGGTCAAGAGTCATACTTGGTCGATCCCACTCCCTTAGAAATTCAAATTCAGGAATGCATCCCTGACCAACCATTGGTCGTGGGATCGGTTGAGCTGGCCCCATCTGCGGTGCACCAGGTCTTTTCCGTTGAGAGTGGAACTCACATCCCTCATGTCCTTCTGGTTTCTTCAGATTCCTCGGACTTGGAGAAAGATTCTCCTGTCCCTATATCCCAAGAAGCTTCTCCTCCAGCTTCCGTGATGGAAGTCTCAGAGGATTCCCCTCCCACCTTTGAGATGGAGGTTGTGGAGGATGCTCCTTCTTCTTCTGTAACACCAGGGGAAGACCATCTCAGTTCAATGGTAGCCCCTCCAAGTAGTTTGGTCACTTCCTTTGATTGGAGTCAATTTGCAGGATACCGCCTTCCCTCTTATGTGCCTTTCGAGATAACAGTACAGGCCTTTGGTTTCATTGTACCCAGCACCATTATAGACAAAGGTGCGTCTGTTAGTATTTTATCCTCAACTACTTGGCATGCTTTCGGTTCATCGCCGCTTGCACCTGTTACACAGAGTCTGTTGACGTTCAACATAAGAACTAGTCAACCGTTAGGGATCCTTCCATGGTTACCTATTACTTTGGGAGTTAAAACTGTCCATATGGATGTGATGGTTGTTCCAGGCCCCTTAGATTTCAATCTGCTTTTGGGGCGCGATTACACCTATGCCATGGAAGCGCTTGTCTCCTCCCTTTTTCGTGTGGTCTGTTTCCCACATGAAGGGCGGATCGTGACCATTGATCAACTTTCATTCTTTGGTCCTGATGTGGCAGCTGGCCCACCATCATCCCTTCCTGGTTTTTATCCACCCATTGTATCTGCCCCACCGTAGGTCAACTATGTGGTTACCTACCCCATGCCTGTACTCAGTGATAGTGCTGTGGTGCATCAAGTGCTGAGGGCATTGGGTCTTGACTTCCAGGATGTTTTCCTTCCATCGGGAGGGGAACTCTTGGAAGTGATTACTCCTTGTTCATTATGATGAAGTCGGTTGGAGCAGAGTTCCTTGTCTTGTGTTAAGCTCCTTAAAAAATGAAACAAGGTTGTTCGAGTAGAGTTCCTTGTCTTGTGCCAAGCTCCTTAAAAAATGAAACAAGGTTGTTGGAGCAGAGTTCCTTGTCTTGTGCCAAGCTCCTTAAACCATGAAACAAGGTGTCCTGAGGATAGTTCTTTTAATGTGTCAACCTTGTTAAAATAATGAAACACGTTCCCATTCAATTCGAGTCTTTGTTTAGATCTCGTAAAATCCCAGTCGAGTCTTTCTTAGATCTCGTAACTTGAACCTTCACTCCCTCCATCTGTTTACTCAGGTGCATGGACTGAAGCTTGGGGGGCATGTACCTCGAATTGAGTCACCATGTTGGGGGCATGCTTACTTTTTTCAAGCATAGTTTGTTTCCGTTTCAAGCTTGTGTAAAAATGAAACCGGTTTCAAGCATAGTTTATCTTTGTTTCAAGCTTGTGTAAAAAATGAAACCAACTTCAAGCAAAGTTTCCTGATTTCAAGCTTGTGTAAAAATGAAACCTTGCCCGTTTTACCTCTTGTGATTGCCATTTTATCATCCACTGCTTTTGCCGTATGACCTCGTTTTTCTCACTCCATCTATCACTATCTTCGCTTTCATATCTTCAATGTTGTTCGCCTGGTTGTTTTATCATTTTCCAGGAACCGCTCGTGATGAGTGGTCTTGTTAGCCAGATCTTAACTCTTTATCTTGTTTTTCGGAGTGCTTGCACCATTACCGCAACTCGCAGCTACCCTTGATACCACTCGTTCCTCCGTGAGGAGTCAGTCTTTTCAAGACTTCCTTTCACTTAAAAATGAAAATATTGCCGACATTGTTGTTTTGATCTCATTAAAGTAGTGCCACGAAAACGAACATCTACCCAAGATAATGCTACTCCTTTTTCTATCGACAGATTATTTACGAAAGGAACACCCCAAGCCCGCCCTCCGTACCAGAGTTTTTTTCTCAGACAAAGTTTTCTACCTTTTCAGATCTGAGGAACTATTTACGAAAAGGGACCTCTGGATTTTTATTTTCCACTGTCTTTTCAAACTCTCTAAATATGAAAAGAAGCCAAGTTCTTCCTTTGTCAGACTCGTTAAACTCTGATGACATCGGATTTAGTCGCAATGAAGTTATCCTCCTTCCTCCTTCCTAGGGCTCGTTAAATGTACTAGGATGGATTCGTCCGAAGGAAGAAATTATATGACAAGCATATGGTATCCTCTTCAAGCTTGTGTCAAAATAAAGAGGTACTCACCGAAATGGTGGGGAAAATGGAACCAACATCATTGTCGTGTCAGGAGTATGTCACTCTTGAACATGGCACTTGTCTTCATTCGTGTCGGGCTGGGGACATCTTATCTCATTTTCACTTACCTCCGTGGGTTTGGGTGATGCTTTTGACCTCTCATCTGCTCTTTTCCTCGTCACCATGACCTTTGATCCATTGATGTCAAATGCTGCCAAACTCACTGTCGTGCCATTTATATGTTCAAGAGAAGTTGAGCTCTGCAAGTATCAACCTCCCTCTGATTCTCATCTGATCGTGATTCACAAAAACATTATGTTCCTTTGCCTCGTATCGATGATGTGGGAAAAATTATGGCCCACCTTCGATCAAGGTCACTTCCTGTCGACTTCGGCCTGCACACCGGAAGCTGACCAGAGACCTTTGGCTCTTGGAGCCCGCATGCCCCAATGGCATTCTTCGCATTCGACGTGAGGTTTTTATCATCGGCCTCCGATCGTCATTGGCCTCCGATTGAGTGATTCTACGGGTGTTCGACGCCAGCTCATTGATTCACATGCCGTAGATTGTACCTGTAGTACCTTGAGGACCATTGGCATTAATGGTGGTACCTCTCGCGTCTGTTAACAACTTTCATCATTGGCTGGTAATCAGGAGATGTTGTTGCATGTTTGACTTCAGCTCACATATTCGCATGCTTGAACTTGTAATTTGTTCGGGTCGAGATGGAGTGCAAGACCCTAGATTCCTGTCTATTATAATCCAGGTTGCGAGTTTTTGGATTATTATGATTATTTACATGACTCATTTACTGGATGGTTGCGACCATACTTGAGTATATTTATCGATCCTCACTGGATGGCTGCATTCATGCCTTGGATCTGGATTATTGGATACTCTGTGTTACACCATTTTTTGGTCATCTAACCTTTCATCATTAGATGGACCCAAGTACACCATGTAAGACCAGTTTTACCCCAAGTAAAACTGCTTTCACTATGTTAATTAGGAAACCCCAAAAGGGAATATTAAACAAACCCATATTTGTTTGATTTTCCCCAAGGAATAATTAATTAAACCATAATTTAATTATTATTCCCAGTCATGTTTAACCCAAAAACAAAGAAATTAATGAGATAAACCTTTAGTTATCTTATTATTTTCTAGGAATAATTATTTAAATCTTATTTAGATAATATTCCTTGTTAAATATGACCAAATCACCCACCATTAATCAAATAAATCATTATTTATTTGATTATCTCCCAACTACTTCCTTAAAAAGATAAATAAATCATTTATTTATTTATTTTTCACTAATCAAGGGATTTGACCCAAGTCAAACACCCTTTCCCTCCAACAAATAATAAAAAAATATTCCATAGAGGTGGATCTAGATGTGATTAACATTATTTTAATCATGCACCAAGATCTAGAAGGACCCAATATTTTGTTATAAATAGGAGGGTTTTCCCCATCATTCTTCACCTTTTGTTTCCTATTAGATCACTCTGGATCTATACACTTGGTCTCATTTCTACCATTTTTGCTCCCATTGAGCTCTATCTTCTACATTGGGTTTTCTACATCTACAAGAGAGAGAAAGCTTAGATCTGAAGTGCTGAGGACTACAAAGAACCCATCCCATTGAGGAGATCTGGATACACCTTCTTGTTTCCTCCCAGGTGCCCTGTAATATAAAAATTCATTCAAAAATCGTGTTCTTGTCTTGTCTGTTGGATGCATGGAGCAAACTCTTTACTTTTCTGCTTAATGTCTTTCCATTTAGAGATCTGTTTGTTGCAGCATTTTAACTACTAATTGCAGATCTGAAGATGTTTTGCAGCCTCTATTGTTGTTAGGGCTATTAGTTATGCGTAGCTAAAGTGGTTCTTTTTCGTACACTTCGACGAAGAATTCATACTAACAACATATGGATGGTCGTGCTCAAATCGGAAGGATATCAGTACTTGGAGACATCGTTTGTATCACGCCGGTTTTTCTACGGCGTAGTTTTCGCTGGACACGTTTCCGTAACACTGTCCCCCTCTCCCTCGTTCGGGCCTCATTACTTCAGGGGGCATCCTCACATACGGGAAGAATTTGTCATCCTCCCGCAACCCCCCCCATCCGACATTGGAGGGCTCATTCCGTGACCTGTGAGCAATGACATTCCTTGAAATCACTTTCATGACATCCCTCTGAACAAGAGCTTTCATTGCCTTGAAGACATATCCTTGTGAAAAACCCTAAAAATGGCCATTTTTGCATTGGCGCGAGTAGACAGTTCAGAGCCTGCGCCAATGGGGAAAATCCTGCAAAGAGGTCATGCCAATTGGCGCTTTGTCCCAGAGTTGCACTCGGGCCAGCCAATTTAAGGAGTGTTTTTTAAAAATAAATGGTGGAAGTTTCATCCTAACTAGTTCATGAACTGGTATTTATCTTCAGTTGGGAGGTTTGGCTACGGATATCCATAGAGAGGAAGTGGTTTGCCACCTCTCATGGAAGCTTCCTTGATGATAGGGCCAATCCCATGATTATAGGGATCCCAACTCCCCTTCCTCCATCTATAAAATCTTGCTCATCTCCTTTGCAAGCTAGTCTTCAAGTTCCCAAATTCCAAAGAGCCTTATGCTGCAAGAGCCTCCATAACTCCCTTAAGGCAAAATCCAAGCAAGGAGACTATTGTTAAGATCTGAAGAGAGAGGTTTGTCCCATCCTTGACAGGATTTTCAAGACGTGTTCTGCTGGTGACCCTCTGAAGGAGAATTCAGCGTCAGAACTATAGTTGTATTCTTCCTTTGATTGATTAATAATAAACGACTATTAGTTATGGTTCCACTCTTGTTGTTGTTTATAATGATGAGTTATGTCCTTTCTGACTGACATATAGTTGCATCTACTGGATTTTACGCTTGTGTTTGTTTTTTTTCTCGCATGTGCAGGTTTCCATCACGGAGATCGTGGGGATCGTGATCTGCCAGGGCTAAGGAACGGGAGTGCTACCTCTTCTACAAACAACAACGTTGGATTCCAAGTCAACCTTCATCGCTAGTTGGTTTATTTTCAATTAGGAACCTGCACTATAGCGTGAACGATTGTTGCTAGACCTGATCTAGGCTAGTAGGGATCGCCTCTGTCCGCAGAGGGGATTTACCTCCACAACAATAGGTTTACCTAAGTCCGAAGGAAAGAGTGTCATGATGGTGGTAGTTGATATACTTACCAAGTATGTACACTTTTGTGCACTATCTCATCCATTTAAAGCAATTACAGTTGCTACTGCATTTATGGAAACAATTCAAAAGCTACATGGAAACCCAAAGATTATGGTAAGCGAGAGAGATCCCATTTTTACTCAAAATTTTTGGACAGAATTGATTTTTTTTTGGGTACTCAACTAGCTCATAACTCATATTATCATCCTCAATTTGATGGTCAAACTGAGATAGTGAAAAAATGTTTGGAAGGATATCTTCTTTGTTTTGTATTTGATAAACAAACAGAGTGGGTCAAGTGGTTACCTCTGGATGAATGGTGGTATAACACTTCCTTCCATACTACAACAAAAATGACCACATTTATCGAACTTTATGGATATCATCCACCATCCATCACATCATATTTAAGAGAAAATTCTAAGGTGCAAGCAGTGGAATATCACATTGAGCATCAACAACAAGTTCTCCAAGTCTTAAAGGATAACCACAATTTGGCACAAAATCGAATGACACAACTGGCTAATCAACATTGCAGCGAGAGAATTTTTGATGGAGGCTAGGTAATTTTATGGCTACAACCATAGAATCTAATGTCCCTCAAGAATGCTAAGAAGGATAATAAATTATCGCCAAAATACTATGGTCCTTACAAGGTGTTGCAAAATATTGGTATTATGGCATACAAATTGGAGCTTCCTTCTTCTTCGCAAGTGCATCCAGTTTTCCATGTTTCATGCTTAAAGAAGGTTATAGGTGTAAAAATTCCAATTCAAATAATATTTCTAGAACTTGATGAGGAAGGAAAAATCACAATGGAACCTGAAACAGTCACGGAAACAAGAACTCGACAGCTACGAAATCGATCAATTTCAGAGTATCTCATCAAGTGGAAGAAATTACCCATTGAAGATTCTACATGGGAGGATGATAATTTTATACAGAAGCATCCAAAGCTACTCAAGTGTTGAGGAAAACACTTTTTTGAAGGAGAGGGGCATGTTAGGTCCCCATATTACTAGTGTAGTCCCTTATTGTTATTAATGTTGCCCCCTTATTGTTATTATTGTACCCCTGTAACCCCCATATTGTTATTATTGTTCCATTACATTATTATTGTTAGGTCGACTAGGATTATATTGTGACCCCATGGACCCCTATATATATAAGGAGGTTTTTTCATTTGTATCATCAAAGAATTGTTAATTTATATAATGTATTGGAGGTTTCCCCCTCGAAGTGGTTGATTTCTAAGGCATTGATCTCTCTTTTATTCTATTTTTGGAGCTGGTTTCATAACACAATCACTACGACAGGGAACGTTGACCTGCGCAATGATGATGACATGGAAGCTGAGGAAGGAGACAATGTCGATGCACCTTCGACGCAGGAAATCATGTGACAAGGGACCAAGAGAGGGCCTCAGACCCAAGTAGGTTAGCACACCAAAAGGAAATCCTCTAAGAAGATTGGGACTCACCCATTGATGTTGAAATATGAAGATTTTGACAAGATTGGCAACACAGTTTAGGAGGTGACTGAATAAGTCTAGAGAAAAGTAGAGACACAATACAAATCATTCCTTGATGATGTGTAGTAAGGAATTGAGTATCTAATAGTGCAAGTGAGCACGATACAAGTGAGCGTGCAGAAAGCGAGTGTCGAACAAGTGAGTGCGATACCACTCCGCACTATCTTGGCATCTCCCTCAGGTAGAAGAATGTTCCAAATCCCAGGACCTGTGCTTCACCTTGAAGATATGACCTTGCGCACATCCATTGAGGATCAAAAAGAGGTGGGAGTTGACTTGGCGATCTTTCCTGGTGGAAAGTTACATTCCATGCATATGATGATCAAGGATGAGCTGCAATACAGGGATTACAAGGCATTGCAAGATACCAAGGAGGCTTAGTAGCAAGTTGAAAAAATGCATAAGGGACAATAGATAGCAGAGGATGTGAACCGTAACACCGAAATATAGCGTGCCATTTTAGAAACCATTATCGATCAACTGTGCTCTAGCCTCCACGAAATCATCGTACCAACTACTGCAATGCCCACCGTCAAGTTGGAAAGTTTTACATCTGAAGTGAAAGCATCCCGGTCAGAAGTAGCAACAGTGAATGTAGAGCTCAAGCTTGATGTAAGATGTAGGAAAATAAACTATAGGCTGATGGAAATAATAATGGCAAGATGAGGGAATGGTCCCTCACAGGATTCCTAGCTGAAGTGCTAGAAACTTCCCTCCTCCATTGGATCTGCAAGACTGGACTACGCAATTCCTGATGGAACTGCTACTGCTAGGAGATGTGTGATGGATGACTTAATGCTTGCTATAGATCTAAAGTACTGGAAGGCTGATCTTGAAGCTCAAGGTGATAATATGAATCCTTCAACGATTCCTCAACTGAAATACTAAAGGACAACCTTCTCCTCTCAAACCCTGATGTAGAAATGTGTTATTTTTGAAGATGTATGGGCTGTAGAAAGTAGGAAAAATGTGGCACCAATGCCTAATGATGAATGGAAGCTCAGAACAACCTTCCCAGAGTAGGCACTCGAAGTTCCTCGTGGGTAAGGGTGGGATTCCCGCTCGAGAACACCTTGTGCTAAATAGCACTTTAGACTTAGCTAAACAACATAAGTGTGCATATAAATGTCCTAATACAGATCTAGATCTAAACAGTTCAAAGAAATGAATAATCCAAAAATGCCTCTAATGTTTCCTTCATCTTCATTATATAGATTATGAACCTTCCCATGCCTTGGCCCACCTCATAACTGCACTGCACATGTGGACATAGGTCTCCAGGTTGACTACACTATCTCTCCATGATCTCCATCATGTATGCATGTAATCATCACCCTCTCCATCATGTGCACATTAAATGCACTACTTCCTCCATCATCTCATCATGAAAGCTCTATGATCTTACATTTGATCGCCTCCACGATCTTAATTGACTGCTTCAACCTCCATGATATTTCTCATAAATGAGACATGATCTCCACTCCTTTATCATTAAGAGCTTCTCCACTACTCCATTATGTAGATCTAGATCTAATTAATCTAGATTCACAAGAAAAAAGTGGATATTTATTCATATTAAGGGGTTATAGGCCCCTCCACCCTTTTATTTAATTACTTAATTAAAGTTATTAAGAACTCTAATATTCCAATAAACATATGAAAATTTGGAATATTATAGTCCTCCCTGCCAAAATGTTGCTTGACCCCAAGAAACTACCAAAGTAGATGCTAGATCAATCTGTTCCCCTTCAAATGGCATCCACACAAGGAAGGTATCCCCATTTTCTGCAATGAGTTATGCATCCCAGCACCAAATTTGCCTCTCTAGAATGTCTATAGTGACCTATAACTACGTATCTAGATTTCCCTCGTCAATCATGAATCTCCAAGTGATAGCCATAAGTTGTCCAACATCCTCCACAATACATGAGATACATAAAGATAGTTGGTCCTTCCACAAAAGGAAAGCTCCAACTCACAAATTATACCTCCAACCCATGCTACATGAAGTATAAAGAGGCTCTTCATGCCTCCATCCTTAGCCTCGTTGGATTTTTTGGATCCAAGCATCATCCAAATATTGTGAAAAAGAAGAAGTAGAGACATATGGGTAGACAAAGATGTCAAACCATATTCTCCCAATAGTAACCATCACAGAAATGCTCCCTGCTACCACACCACACCATCAAAGTACCAAGTGAGTTGGCCATATTGTCTTAAGAGAAGCCACCGTAGAAATGCATCTTGCTGCCCCACTACATCATCATAAAAATAGGTATGGTGTCCATACTGTCCAAGTAAGAGCTATCATAGGAATGCCTCTTGCTACCATCCTCCATCATTATTATGAAAAGAAGGGGAGTATGTCAAGCCAAACTCTCCCAGAGTAACCAAAGAAACAATATCTCTTGCTGCCTCTTCACATCACCATGTGAATCATGGAGCAACAACATACTAGTGGACCTGTGGAATGTCTTATCAAAATAATATGTCTTATCAGAACAATACAAACAAACTCCATTATCACACGTCATGAGAGTGCTATGCCATACTCCAAACAATACAAAACACATAAACATGGGAGATGTCATGTGATGGCCTCTTAAAAACAACCAAAATAGAAATGCATTCCTTTGCTTCATTTTTCATTGATATACAGGGCATGAGTCAAAGAAATATGAGCCATTGGGTAGTAACCATACTTACCCAAGAGCAGCCATTGCAACCATGCCTCCTCCTTCATTACATTAGTGTTTTTCAAGGCATGGATCATGGAAATGTGTGATGTTGGGTAGTAACCATACTCATCCAAGAGCAAGAAAGGCAGCCAAGATTCTTGCTGGCCTATCTCATAGTTCTGCAAGTGGATTTGCAACCCATTGCTCCACATCAATAACCATTCATCCCAATGTGGATGATGGATCTCATTCTAAAAAAACTTGGTATCCTCCCATTGTAGGACACCAACCTCCTCAAACTGTTAAAGAAATTTTCACTCCATGATATTTTGAAGTGCACCTCTAATGAGATCTCCCCATGAGATTCTCTTTCAACCAATGGCCCTCTAAAACAAGTGAGGTTTTGGATCTGCTGTAGGTAGAAGTTTCTCTTTGAGTTGTGAGGCGCTCATTGAGAAAGTGTCATCTAGAAAGGAGAAAATATTCCTCATCTCAAGATGTCTACCATCTATCATACGATTCTCCAATGTTTCATTTAAGGAATGAAGGTTGTTACTAGAATTCCCCACCAATGAATGGGTCCTCTTCTCATCACTGTTTCTCATTAACATTGCTATCCCTATTTTCTCATGGCAAGGCACAATGTTGAACTCATAGTCCTACATTATACATATGATCATACTCACCCCATCTTCTGAAACTCTACACTTCAACTCAAAGGGTTGAATGTAGCTCAACAATGATAAACTGGGATAGTTCTCCATATTTTCCTTGATTAGATCAAGGGACCTCTACACAGTTATATGTTGCTGCTTCAAATAGCATGCTTCTCTAACCATTGGTTATGCATTAGCATTGATGGCATGTCCCCATAAGTTTCAATAAAAGGTACTAAAACAATATGATATGGAAATGAATGCAAACCTTAGATCAGATGGTACATAGAAAAATATTGCAAGATCACAAGAGTTCCTTCCTCCGCTGCAATGATCTCTCCAACTGCTAGTAAGAGTGATGGATGCTTTTCTATTAATGTGCCAGCTCTGGAATCTATCTCCTCTTCCTCATGCATCTCCTGAATCATGCATGGGACTCTATATGTCAAGAGTTTAAGACTACTTTAAAAGATGTGCAAGTGCTTCTCCTTCAGAACAAGTACTTCTTAGTCAGAAATGTAGTGATTATTTGTCCAGTGACATTCTGGCTTCTAGGAAAATGCTTCTTTGAGAAATGTCTTTGTTTTTCTTATATCAAACTTCTTCCTTAAAATTTGAAAGAAATCTGAATATTTATTCACTTTTGCATGCTACATGTAACCAAACCACCATTCATATGCTTCACCTTGAAGGTGAAGAGCTGCAATCTGAACAACCTATTTCTCAGCTATAGGATGTAGCCTGAAAAATGCATCTAACTCTTTCCTCGAAGCCTCTACAGTGCTTCAGGAAGGTCCATCAAATGTAGGAAAATAGAATCTATTGTGCCTCTTTATTTTTTTTCTGTTGTAGGAACTTCTTTCTTCTTTGAGTTTGAAGGATTGTTGCAGAGTTATATTCTCCCCAAATGCTCTAGACTGTGACTTGTACTCTTCTAGATATAGACTGAGAGTCTCATGAGTCTTAGGTTCTATATTTCTCCCTTCTTCATTTATATACCATTCATCTTCTTCAAAGAAAGTGGGCATAATAGATATTTACGGAGATCTATGCTTTTCGAGTCTTCTTTGCTATTGATAAGAAGTACGAGGACCTTCTTCATTTTGAAACCTTCTTGAGGCTTCTCTTTGCCTTTCTCTCTTCATTTCATCAATATCCTTGGAGAGATACTTCATAGTTATAAAGAGAGATGCAACAAAAAATAATCCCTCCATTATTTACAGAAATATACTATCTGCTTTTCATTTGTTGTCAAAAATGTCCACAATATGAGCCAAAGATCATGCTATGATACCACTGTAATATCCCAAAATGGAATAATGCATTGATACACAAACACAATATTTGATACTGCAACAAGTACACATAAAATATTTAAAAATAATAGAATATACATAATAGGTGAGCCATTTTATTCGTTGGATATGGATTCTAGCTACAATATTGCTCAAGAATGATGCACTCAAGCCAAACAAGTGGCCTAGAATGACCCTGGAATCCCCTCAAAGGAGGCACTGCGTAACTAGAGAGTTGCTGGAGAAAATACTATGTTGTCCCTTTAGCAGATGATGTACATATGACTGCTGGCTAAAAGGGAAATTCAGATCTATGATGATCTAGAGCTCTGATGATGTCATGATTCTCGATTTGGGCACTATGATGGAAACCCAAGGTAACCCAGAAAGGAAATTCCAAATCTATGAGATTGGAAATTCACCCTCCTAGTGTTTGATCCCTTGACTACTGGGTTATGTAGATTTGAAGCTAGATCAGATCAAAATATGGATAAAATATGTGATACAAAAAAATCCAAGTTGGAAGGGTTGATCCCTTCTTCAGGTCTCCAAGATGGAAGCTTGATATCTAGCTTGTTTTTCCTCCTCCTTAAGATGCTGCAACTAAATATCTAGCTGCTGGAAAATCTATGCTGTAAGGGAGGGAGATGCTCAAGCATGATGTAATATGAAGCAAATAAACTCCATACTGATGGAAACAATTATGTCAAGGTGAGGGAATGGTCCCTCACAAGATTCCTAGCTGAAGTGATAGAAACTTCCCTTCTCCCTTGAATCTACCAGACTAGACTGCGCAATTCGTGATGGAACTGCTGCTACTGGGAGATGTATGATGGATGGCCAGATGCTTGATATATATATAAAGTACTGGAAGGTTGATATTGAAGCTCAAGGTGATAATATGAATCCTTCACCGATTCCTCAACTGAAATACTAAAGGACAACCTTCACTGGTCCCTCAGCTAAAATACTGAAGGAAAACCTCCTCCTCTCAAACCCTGATGCAAAAATGCATTAATTTTGAAGATTTATGGGCTACAGAAAGTAGGAAAAATGTGGCACCAATGCCTGATGATGAATGTAAGCTCAGAAAAGCCTTCCCATACTAGGCACTCAAAGTCCCCTGTAGGTAAGGGTGGGATTCCCGCTGGTGAACACCCTGTGCTAAACAGCACTGCAGACTTAGCTAAAAAACATAAGCATGCATAGAAATGTCCTAAGGTAGATCTATATATAAACAAATCAGAGAAATTAATAATCCAAAATTACCTCTAATGTTTCATTCATTTTCATTATATAGTTTGTGAACCTTTCGATGCCTTAGCCCACCTCATAACTGCGTTCAACATGTGGACATAGGTATCCAGGTTGATTGCGTTGTCTCTCCATGATATCCATCATGTATGAATGTAATTATCACCCTCTCCATCATGTGCATTAAATGCACCACTTCTTCCATCTTCTCATCATTAATGCTATTTTTTAACATTTTATAGTTTTGATAAGTTAGCATAAGTAGTTAAATTTTTTTGAAAATGTTCAGGCAGGATATGGATGCAAAAGAATGAAAAAAGTTAAAAAAGGTTAGGAAAATTATTATGTTTTATAGGCATCCATCTCAATAAAATTATAGGTGTTATATTTCCTAAATAAATAAGGCAAATTAAAATAAAATGTTAGGGAAGCAAAAATAAAAAGGAAAGCTTCATTCTATTTTAAAAGATTTGATTGGCTGCTAGTCTAAATGCACCCACAAAAGAAAATATTTATATGGTTTAAATCTCAATTATTAACCCATATCCTAAGTTTAAAACCATAATAATATGCCCCCGCCATTCCACCCATTTCATTTCATATCCTTAAAGTATAGCCTAACATATATTCCCTTTATTTACATTTCCCTAAATATCCCTTCATACACTACCAATGCTTTATAAAAACTAACCCCACCATTTCCACATCAGTGCATTGACCATCCTCGCATATCCCACATATTCGACGATCATCCTTACATCCGTCGGCATCGAACAACTCTCATGGCCTTTCGGTCCCCCTCCTCCATCCGAAACTTATCGGGGGGGGGGGGGGGGGTGGTCCAAAAAGAGTTGTATTCCAAAACTGCATGCTTATATGTGTTAACTACACATGATTTCAGACCCCCCTCAAGAAAAACCATAAACCGTATTACCCCCCCTTCGAAATTTGTTTCCATTATACCACTTACCTTTGATGACCGTTGCATGTTTGCGAGTTCACCACTCCTCTACTGCCACTTCATTAGCCGTTAGCCACTTAAATTCCTTCCATCCATATTTCTGTTATGAATCTAATCACCTATTTGTTAACCCACAGCATCGATGGAAACATGATTTTTCTCTATTAAAACTTAGAAAACTCTTTGGAAACTTCTTCTTCTGTTTACAGACTATAATGCTTAATTTGTTGCAGGTTTTCCACTGATTCAGAGACGATGCAATTGAGTGAGAAATGCCCGATATTATCATTTTGCGTTCCCTTCCCTGTTATTACTCACAAAATCTTATTTCTTCTCTCTATTGAAAATCAATTCCACTGTCAGTTGTAGTCATTATGCTTCCCAAGGATAAATAACCCAAGGAAAACATCAATCCTCTGATTTTCCCTCCTCTAGAACTTCAACATATCCCTATGGCTGATAGAGACTAAAATATTTATGAAACACATTTTGATATCGATATTCTTAAGATGTGTTGTTGGATTGAAGACAAATGGATCGAGAAATATGAGGAAATCTAGCTCTGGGAGTCAAACCTACCCCGATATATCTTTCCTCCAACCTACAATACTCTTGATTCCATTAGGAAGTGCCATGCCTCCTATTTTACAAGCCAGAGAGCTATAGTCAATTCTAATGGCCAAGTTCTGTTTACCATAACCCCTCAGGCCATTGAACAAATGAAGCTAGCCCCCATAGTCAACAATGGTTCTCCATTCTCTCATGAAGCTCCGGTTGAAATATATCAGGGATTAGACCTTGCTAAAAGAACCCAAACTTTAGAATTATTCCTAGCACAAGATTTTGCATTTCCTAAGAGAAATCATCCTTATCCTTGATCCCTATTCCCTGAGAGAACCAAGCATATAACCACTATCCTATCTTACCTCCTTGGATACTACTCTGATAATACATAGATGAGGCCATTATAGGATTTCTATCAATCTTTTCCAATGATGCCAAACCTTCCATAGTGTTCAAATTCATTCATTTCGTTGCAGAGTCCATTAATCAGTAGTTTCTTGATTTCAAGATAGAGGGGGTATTTAAATATACCTATTTTCTAGTTTACATGTTCATATACTTCCAAGGAGACAACATGAAATTTTCATTGTAGAAATTAAATGATAAAGGAGACCAACAATCAGTCATTTTCTGGACCATCCTAGTCATAAAATATCAAAGTGAGTTCTCATATAAACAATTCATTGAGATGTTTGTCCACCCAGCTATTAGTATTTTAAACAGTAGAGAAGAACCAAGAATCAGTGAAGAAATTCTAAAGATTTTGCATTTGACAGAACAGGTACAAATAGGAGATTGGTACCTATATGAAAACTAACATAAATAAGAGTTTTTGGATGTGAGCTACAACCATATAAGTTGCCCAAATTCCTCCCAATGAAGATTTTTACTTTGGAATTCATCAGGCAGATGATCAACATGGATCAAATACATTTTGTGGCTGCCAAGAAAAAGTCTCAGTTTAAGCTAAAAGGCCAGATTGGCCCATTCATATGTAATAGCAGGAAAGCAGCAGCAGAGGCAGATCAACTATTAAAGAAAATGCAATTTGATTTAAGCTTCACTTGGTCATACGATCCATTAGGCATTGTTTCTAAATTAAGGGTAGAAACCAAATCTACTCCTTACTTTCACACACCAAGGCCAAAAATATAGCAGTATAAGAACAAGTCAGAATGGAGAGAGAACACATTACATGAGGTAGAAGAACAACTAGTTTCTTCATCAACAATAAATACTCCAACAAATCAGGAAAAGACAACTAAAAGGAATAGAGAAGAAGGATCTCCTTCAGAGATAGACATATTTAGCAAGGAATTCAAAATCATGTATAGAAATAAGGCTAAGATTACTTCCATACTAATCCTTAGGAAATATTAAGAGCATCAGACTCCTGTCAACACTAATGAGCCTCTTATATCCTTATTAATAGGTGAGCAATCCACACAGTCTCCTACCACTTCCATGACTACTTCAGAACAACAGCAGATCATGCAAACAGGTACATCAACTTCAAGTGAGCCAGAGAAGATCACCATGGATATTTTCAAGGAAATCAAACTAAAAAATGAAGCTTTGAAGATAAACACATAAAACCAATTCTTGAAAAAAAATTAAGGTGCGCAAAGCAGACTATTGTGTTGTGAAACCAACTCCAAAAATAGAAGAAAAGAGATATCAATGCCTTAGAAATAAGCCACTTCTAGGGGGAACCTCCAATACATTACATGAATGAACAATTCCTGGATGATACAAATTACAAAACCTCCTTTCTATATATAGGAGTACATGGGGCCACAATGTAATCCTAGCAGACCTAACAATAATAATTTAAGGGTACAATAATAACAATATGGGGGTTACAGGGGTACAATAATAAAAATAAGGGGGTTACACTAACAACAATAAGGGACTATACTAGTAATATAGGGACCTAACATTCCCCTCTCCTTCAAAAAAGTGTTGTGCTTAATGCTTGAGTAGCTTTGCGTGCTTTTGTATAAAATTCTCATCCTCCCATGTAGAATCTTCAATGGGTAAGTTCTTCCACTTGATGAGATACTCTGAAATTGAACGATTCCGCAGCTATCGAGTTCTTGTTTCTGTGACTGCTTCAGGTTCCAATATGATTTTTCCTTCCTCATAAAGTTCTGGCAATATTGTTTGAAATGGAATATTTTCACCTATAACCTTATTTAAGCATGAAACATGGAAGACTGGATGCACTCGTGAAGAAGCAGGAAGATCTAATTTGTATGCCATAGTACCAATCTTTTGCAACACCTTGTAAGGACCATAGTACTTTGGTGATAATTTATTATCCTTATTAGCTTGCTTGAGGGACATTTGTTTGTATGGTTGTAGCCATAAAAATACCCAATCTCCTACATCAAAACTTCTTTCATTGTGATGTTGATCTTCCTGTTGTTTCATTCGATTTTGTTCCAAATTCAGGTTATCCTTTAATAGTTGGAGAAATTCTTGCTGATGCTCGATGTGATCTTCCATTGCTTAAACCTTCTAATTTTCTCTTAAATATGATGTGATGGATGGTGGACGATATCGATAAAGTTCCATAAATGGGGTCATTTTTGCTGTAGTATGGAAGGAAGTGTTATACCACCATTCAGCAAGAGTGTTACATAGCAATTTGTCACCGTCCCTGCAATCCCCCGTCCCGCACATTGGAGGGATTATTCCGTGACCTGTGAGTAGTGACATGACCTGAAACCACTTTCATGGAATCTCCCTGAACAAGGAAATTCATTCCCCTGAAGACAATTCCTTGTGAAAAACCCTAAAAATATCCTCTTTTGCCTTGGCGTGACTACTCAGTGTCATACCCGCGCCAATGGGGGAAATCCTCCAAAGAGGGCGCGCCAATTGGCGTATTGTCTCAGTGTTGTACCCACGATAGGCTTATTAAGGATTTAAAAAAAATAAATAAATGGTAGAATATTGACTCCAACCAATTCCTGAACTGGTCTCTAAATTGAGTTGGGAGGTTTGGCTTCGGATCTCCATGTAGAGGAAGTGGTTTTCCACCTCTCATGGAAGCTTCCTTGAGGATAGGGCCAATCCCATGATTATAGGGATCCCAAATCCCTTTCCACCATCTATATAAGCCTGCCATTTTCCTTTGCAAGCTAGTCTCCAAGAGCCTTCATACCCTAAAGAATGCTGCAAGAGCCTTGATAGTCCTTATAGAGCCAAATCAGTAGCAAGGAGATTGACGTTCGAAGAGAGAGGCTTGTCCCATTCCCGACGAGCTTTACCGAGACATATTCTGCTGACGACCTACCAAAGGAATATCCAGCGTCAGAGCCAGGTTGTATTTTCCTTTGTATGAATTAATGATAAGCGACTTTGGTTATGGTTCCACTCTTATTGTTCATTATGATCATGAGTTGTGTCATCTCTGACTGATACATAATTGCATATATTGGGTTTTACGCTTGTGTTTTTCGTGTTTCTTGCATGTGCAGGTGTTCGATTGCGGCGAGCGTGAGGATTGTGATCTGCCGGAGCAAGGGAACGAGAGCGCTATCTTCTCTACGAACAACATCGTTGGATTCAAGGTAAGCCTTATTCTCCATTTTGTTTATTGCAATTAGGAACTTGCACCTTAGCGTGATACGATTGTTGCTAGACCCGATCTGGGCTAGTAGGGATCACCTCTGTCCACAGAGGGGATTTACCTTTACAAAAAATTGGAAACTCCATTGGGGAGCATTGATTTGGAGTATTGTCTTGTATTTTCAGTCGATTCTTGACTTTGCTTGCTTGATCAGCTCTTTTGGCTGGCTCTTTCTGTGTGTTTGGCTTTTGTTTAACTTTACCATCACTAGTCTGTTCCTTGGATTGCTCTTTTTTATTTTTCCTTAGTAAACTGGACTGGCGTGATTATTAGCCTGACAGTCGCGCCCATTGGCGCATGTTTCCAGTGCATTACCCGCGCCAATCCTGTTCTGGTGCTAGATTCCGCTTGACAGTCGCGCCAATCCTGTAAGGCACTAGGGTTTACTTTGTTGTGAGCTTTCTGAGCTTGATTTGTGTGTTTGGTTTCATTTTTACGACTGCTTGAGTGTTTCGGAGCTTTGTTTGACTGACTGTGACCTTCATCCTTTGGTTTTTTTCTCGTTTCTATCGATTTTACATTCTAGCCCTAGGGCATCTAGGTGTTATAGTGTGTCAACCCTCCCGTGGGAGTTTTTGGTTTCTATCTGTTCAGTCAACCTTGTGATTGCTTCTCTCCATTCGTTTGGTGGTTGTCTATCATTTCGTTGCGCTATTTGAGTGATTGGTTTCTTCTTCATTCTAATTCCACTTTGTCTCGCTTTGAGCCTAGATTACATGGTTCATTTGAGTCTTTGGGATTCTCTTGGTTTTGAGGGATTGTTTCGACAATTTGAGGTCTGATTGTGTGTTTGCGTTGAGTGAAATTTTCTTGTTTTTACTCTTTTTCTATCGCTTCTCAAATTTCTCTTTTCATTAGTTTTCATTTTGTTTAGTGCACTTTGCTCTTAAACATTGAAAATACAAAAAAAAATCTCTTTTGATTTTGATTAGTTAGTGTGAATTAAATCTTTTATGTGTTATTAGTGATTAGTAACTTTGAAAGAAAAGCTTTTAGTTTCCATTAGCTGCATTAGAGGCATTACTAGTTATTGTCTGATCATTTTGTTATTTTGTGAAAAGCTCTTAACTCTCTCGTAATTAGCTTTCATCGAATGAAATGATATTATGTGGCATGTAGTGTGCATTTAGGAGATTTTGAGACATAACACTCACTAGGGCCTGAAAACTGAAACATAATTGAAGATAAACATTAAAATTTATTCAATTTACACTAAGGCAACATTGGAACATTAACGAGATATTTAGAGGTCTAGGCTAGAGACGTGTTTCGATGTCTTTAAACCTAGTAGCTATCATTCACCTCTTCGCTTTAGACAGCACTAGTATGGACTTGTGCTCCCCGTACCTTTGCGTATATAAAGGGAGACCCAATTAGGTTGCCATCCTTTATCCATAGGAAGCCGAGTCTGCCGCCCTATACCCATGATACACCAGACACAACATTCGGGGAGATTGCCTGCACGTACATTAAGTCCTTGGTTGATTTCTCTTTCATTTTGAAACCAAGGTGTATATTGCAGTTCACGGTTATTTGGTACACCCTTTGCCTAGAATTCCTGAGCAGTCATTTTGATCTTATCTGACTCCTTAAATTTGAAAAGATCATCAAGCGCTTGTCCTTTAACGCTTGCTTCAAAACTGAAAGAGATAGATTCAACTTTCATCCGTTTCTCGACTCTTAAAACATGAAATGGTGAAGTTTCTAAGTTTCAATGTGGTAAAATAAATCACCTGCGATCACACGCCCTGTTAGAATTTGCTTGTTGGACGTTTGATTGTGTGCCTTGGTTTTTATCTTGTGTGTGGTTTTGAGTTGTTGATGGAAACCTTTCCGGGGTTCACCAACCAAGGAATCCCCTTCGATGGGAATCCTGGTCATTTTCATCCTTTTGGGAATGTTGGTGCTCCTTATATGGCAACGTTGTCCCTTCCTGGGTTAACTATTGGGTTTCCTGTTTGGTTGTTTTCAACCTCTGTGGTCCCGAATGTCTCAGCTACTGTTCAATCAGTTCCTTCGCCTGAAAAAGATCATGTTGATTCCAAGGTGGACCTCTCCCCTTCTTCACCTGTTTCTATGTCTTCCTCTTCTACTTTTCCTGGTGAAAGTCCAGATTCGAGTAACCAGGTGGCTAAGAAGAAGAAGAAGAAGAAGAAAAATCAGAAGAAGTCTGATAAGGGAGAGGCTAAGGCTTCAGCTATTGCTTCTGAAGCGTCTCCTTTTGACAAACCTTCCAACCCTCTGCAGAAATTCAAGTTCCCCTGCATGTTGTGTCGAGGAGACCATCTTCTTCGAGACTACCCTAACATTCCCAAGGTGCTCGAAGTATGGTCCAACGATCTCCTGCCGTTGCCTTTGGCTTCTGAGAGTCAGGTTGGGGGAATGTCTTCAGCTAGTGCTGGTAAAGCTCCTAAGAGGCAGGGTAAGCTTGCCAATCCCTGTAAGTTGTGTGAAGGGCACCATGTCATTCACCTTTGTCCGTATATGGATGAAGCCAAGAAAATTTTAGACAACTCAGCTATTTCTACAACGTGCCTTCCGGCTGATTACAAACATCTTTCTTTGAGTCCTCCACCAGCTGATCCTACGATTGGTCAAGAGTCATCCTTGGTCGATCCTGCTCCCCCGGAAATTCAAATTCAAGAATCCATTCCCGACCAACCATTGGTCGTGGGATCGGTTGAGCTGGACCCGTCAGCGGTGCACCTGGTCTTTTCCGTTGAGAGTGGATCTCACATCCCTCAGGTTCTTCTTGTTCCTTCAGATTCTTCAAACTTGGAGAAAGATGCTCATGTCCCCATACCTCAAGAAGTTTCTCCTCCGCCTCCTGTGATGGAGGTCCCGAAGGATACTCCCACTGCCTTCGAGATGGAGGTCATGGAGGATGCTCCTTCTTCTTCCGTAACACCAGGGGAAGACCATCTCGATTCGATGGTAGCCCCTCCGAGTAGTTTGGTCGCTTCCTTTGATTGGAGTCAATTTGCAGGATACCGCCTTCCGTCTTATGTGCCTTTTGAGATAACGGTACAAACCTCTAGTCTGGTTGTACCTAGAACTATTATATATGAAGGTGCGTCTGTTATTATTTTATCCTCAACTACTTGGCAAGCTTTTGGTTCGTCGCCGCTTGTGCCTGTTACGCAGAATCTGTTGGCATTTAACAGAAGAAATATTCAACCATTAGGGATCCTGCCAAGGTTACCTGTTACTTTGGGAGGTAAAACTGTCCATATGGACATGATGGTTGTTCCAGGCCCTTTGGATTTCAATCTGCTCTTGGGGCGCGAGTACACCTATGCCATGGGAGCGCTTGTCTCCTCCCTTTTTCATGTGGTCTGTTTTCCACATGAAGGACGGATCGTGACCATTGATCAGCTTTCATTCTTTAGTCCTAATATGGAAACTGGCCCACCATCATCCCTTCCTGGTTTTTATCCACCCGTTGTATCTGCCCCACCGCAGGTCAACTATGTGGCTACCTACCCCATGCCTGTACTCAGTGATAGTGTCGCTGTGCATCAGGTGCTGGGGGCATTAGGTGCTGAATTCCAGGATGTTTTCCTTCCATCAGGAGTGGAAATATTGGAAGCGATGACTTCTTGTTCATTATGATGAGGTCGGTCGGAGCATGGTTATTTTCCTGTGTCAAGCTCCTTAAAAAATGAAACAGGGTCTGGTCGGAGGATGGTTCTTTTCCTGTGTCAAGCTCCTTAAAAAATGAAACTGGGTCTTGTTGGAGCAGAGTTCGTTTCCTTGTGTCAAGCTCTTTAAAAAATGAAACAAGGTCTGTTGGAGCAGAGTTCCTTGTCTTGTGTCAGGCTCCTGAAAAATGAAACAAGGTTGTCAGAGCAGAGTTCCTTGTCTTGTGCCAAGCTCCTGTCTGGAGAAGAGTTCATTTTCTTGTGTCAAGCTCCTTAGAAAATGAAACAAGGTCATTTGAGGACAGTTATTTTAATGTGTCAACCTCGTTAAAAAAATGAGACACGTTCCCGTTCAATTCGAGTCTTTGATAAGATCTCATAAAATCGTAGTCGAGTCTTTCTCTTGATCTCGTAATTTGAACCTTAACTCCATCTGCCTTTCATATGGACTGAAGCTTGGGGGGCATGTACCTCGAATTAAGTCACCATGCTGGGGGCATGCTTACTTTTTCAAGCATAGTTTGTTTATGTTTCAAGCTTGTGTAAAAATGAAACTGATTTCAAGCATAGTTTATCTTTGTTTCAAGCTTGTGTAAAAATGAAACTAACTTCAAGCAGAGTTTTATGATTTCAAGCTTATGTAAAAATGAAACCATCCCCATTTTACCTCTTGTGATTTCCATCTTATCAACCTGTCTTTTCTAGATGAGCCTTATTTTTCTCACTCCATTGTCACTATATGCTTGGCCGATCATATGCCTTCACTTGGTTGTCTTACCCATTCCTGAGGAATCAGTGCGATGAGTGGTCTTGTTATCCAGCCTCTTGACCTTTATCTTGTTCTGAGTAGTTCCACCATTACCGGAACTAGTTGCTACCCTTTATACCACTCATTCCTCCAGGAGGAGTCAACTTTCAGCTCTTTTCTGACTCTGATCTAAACATGAAAATATTGCCGAGCCCCTTGTTGTTTCGATCTTGTTAAAGTGGCTGCGAATCGACATCTACCCAGTATACGTTTACCCATTTTTCGGGTTGGGATAGATTATTTACGAAAAAGGAATACCCTAGCCTATTGTGACTAGAAGGTTTTCTCAGACTTAGTTTTCTACCTTTTCGGATCTGAGGAACTATTTACGAAAAGGGACTATTGGAGTTTAATTTTCCGCTGTCTTTTCAAACTCTCTAAACATGAAAAGACACCGATTTATTCCTTTTTCAGACTCGTTAAACCTAAATGACATCGGAAATCATCAATCATGACGTTATTCGAGTTTCTCCTTCCTAGGGCTCGTTAAATGTACTAGGATGGATTCGTCCGAAGGACAGACTTATATTACATGCATATTCTATCCCCTTAAAGCTTGTTTTCAAAAATAACCAGGGTACTCGCCAGAAATGGTGGGGAAAAATGGAACCTAAAACATTGTCGTGTCGGCAGTTTGTCGCTCTTGAACATGGCACTTGTATGCATTCGTGTCGGGTTGGGGCATCTCATCTCATTTTTTCACTTGCCTCCATGGGTTTGGTTTGACCTCTTATCTGCTCTTTGCCTCGTCATCATGACCTCTGATCTTTTGATGTCAAATACTACCAAACTCACTGTCGTGCCGCCATATGTTCAAGAGAAGTTGACCTCTACAAAATTCCAACCTTCCTCTGATTCTCATCTGATCCTGATTCACAAAGACATTATGTTCCTCTGTCTCATGTCGGTGATGTGGGAAACACTATGGCCCACCTTCGATCAAGATCACTTCCTGTCGACTTCAGCTCATTATCCTAGACGCTGATCTAGAGACTCCCTTCTGGTACCTTGGAGCCTGCATGCCTCAATGGTAGGTTCTTCACGTTCAACGTGAGGTTTTCATCATTGGCCTTCGATCGAGTGATTGTACTGGTGTTCGATGCTAGCTCACTGATTCACATGTCATATATTGTACCTATAGTACCTTGAGGGCCATTTTCATTATTGGTGGTACCTCTCGCGTCTGTTAACAACTTTCATCATTGGCTGGTAATCAGACGATGTTCTTGCATGTTCGACTTCAGCTCACTTATTCACATGCTTGAAATTGTACTTTGTTAGGGTTGAGATGGAGTGCAAGACCCTGGATTCTGTCTGTTAGAATCCAGGTTGAAATTTTGTGGATTATTATGATTGGTTGCATGACTCATTCATTGGATGGCTGTGACCATACCTGAGTCTATTAGTCGATCCTCACTGGATGGCTGCGTCCATGCCTTGGATCTAGATTATTGTATACTCTGTTATGGATGGCTGTGCCCATACCACATATATCATGTATTTGAGATATCAGTTGTATTTCTCTACGTAGGTTTTCCAATGGCAATGTTTTCAGTTGGACACATTCTCGTAAAGCATTTCACCCCTCTCTCTCTCTCAGGCCTCATGCTTTAGGGGGCATCTGTTACACAACATTTTTTCACCGTCCTTGCAATCCCCCATCCCGCACATTGGAGAGCGTAATCCATGACATGTGAGCAGTGAAATGACCTGAAACCACTTTCATGGCATCCCCTTGAACAAGGACATTCATTCCCCTGAAGACAATTCCTTGTGAAAAACCCTAAAAATAGCCTTTTTAGCCTTGGTGCGACTACTCAGTGTCATACCCGCACCAACTGGCGCACTGTCTTAGTGTTGTACCCGTGCCAGGCTTATTAAGGAGTGTTTAAAAAAAATAAATGGCGGAATATTGAATCCAACCAATTCCTGAACTGGTCTCTAAATTGAGTTGGGAGGTTTGGCTCTAGATCTCCATGTAGAGGAAGTGGTTTTCCACCTCTCATGGAAGCTTCCTTGAGGATAGGGCCAATTCCATGATTATAGGGATCCCAACTCCCCTTCCACCATCTATATAAGCCTGCCATTTTCCTTTGCAAGCTAGTCTCCAAGAGCCTTGATAGTCCTTATAGAGCCAAATCAGTAGCAAGGAGATTGACGATCGAAGAGAGAGGCTTGTCCCATTCCTTACCAGCTTTACCGAGACGTATTCTACTGACGACCCACCAAAGGAAGATCCAGCGTCAGAGCCAGGTTGTATTTTCCTTTGTATGAATTAATGATAAGTGACTTTGGTTATGGTTCCACTCTTATTGTTCATTATGATCATGAGTTGTGTCTTCTCTGACTGATACATAATTGCATATATTGGGTTTTACGCTTGTGTTTGTCATGTTTCTTGCATGTGCAGGTGTTCGATCGCGGTGAGCGTGAGGATTGTGATCTGCCGGAGCAAGGGAATGGGAGCGCTATCTTCTCTACGAACAACAACATTGGATTCAAGGTAAGCCTTCTTTTCCATTTGGTTTATTGCAATTAGGAACTTGCACCTTAACGTGATACGATTTTTGCTAGACTCAATCTAGGCTAATAGGGATCGCCTCTATTCGCAGAGGGGATTTACCTCTACAACAAAGAGGTAACAACTCGACTCGTTGTGTTTTTTTATCAGATACAAAACAACGAAGATATCATAGCTTTGAGATTCTAGGGTTTTGTTGCTCCAAACAGGTCATTGTGGAATTTTCACTATAACGTTTTTCTACGAAGGTTCAGTATTTGAAATTTTTAAAGTGCAAAGAAAAAATCCTGAGGAACATCGTTGCAAAATTTCAGAGCTTGGTTCACAATATTTTCGGAGATATGATTTGTGAAAGTTAGGTCATTTTGTAGGCACTTGAATTTAACCTAAACAGGTTATCGTGGTATTGTCGTAATAAATTTTTTTCTATGAAGGTTTAGAAGCTGAAATTTTTAGAGTGTGAAGCCAAAATACTGAGGAGCATCGTTGCAAAATTTGGGAAAATCTTCATAGCTCTCTCTCTGAGCATCAGTTTGGAATGCTGTAAAAAGTGGTCGCATGTACACAAACTGTAGTTTTTGGTTTATCAATTTTAGAGCCAAAGGAGAAAAAAACTGACACGTGGCAAGTCATACAAGTTCGCTCTGATACCAAATGTTGTGAAACCAGCTCCAAAAATAGAAGAAAAGAGATATCAATGCCTTAGAAATAAGCCACTTCGAGGGGGAAACCTCCAATAAATTACATTAATGAAAAATTCTTGGATGATAAAAATTACAAAACCTCCTTTCTATATATAGGAGTCCATGGGGTCACAATGTAATCCAAGTGGGGCCACAATGTAATCCTAGCTGACCTAAAAATAATAATTTAAGGGCACAATAATAAAAATATGGGGGTTACAGGGGTACAATAATAACAATAAGGGGGTTACACTAATAACAATAAGGGACTATACTAGTAATATAGGGACCTAACATATTGTCAGCCTTTGACACTGAGAAAGGAAGAATGATAATGGCATTTCTTCAAGCACAAGTTCCTTAGCCCAAAGGAGAAGCAGACTATAAGAAGACATCTCTTGAGTTTAATTTTAGTGACATAAATCCCATTGATAAAATGAAGATGCATAAAAAAACTCGGGAGATGAGCTTCTCCATTGTAAATAATACTGCTTTGTCTTTATCTAAATTGCAGGTTACATTAGCAAATGTCCGGTCACAACTCAACATGGAAAAAGTTTCAGCTTCTGCCAAAGATACTAGGATTAAAACCTTGGAATATTTGGTAATCAAAATAGGTTATGATCCTTCAAATTTTAATGCTGCAAAGGAGTTGATCAAGAAAAATAATGCAGATATTGCAGCATTAATGAAGCAGTTGAAACTACCAGCAACAGAAGATCCTTTAGGCAAGGGAATTTAAGAGACTGTGACAGAAAAGGTAGACGTGATGAAGCTTATTTTGGAACAGAGTACACAGTTGAAGCAGATGGAAACAGATATGGAGAAGTGGATTAAAGAAAGTAAGAAACTAGTAAAGCAAGTTGCTCCTTTAGAAACACTTCCTATGACAACTATTCCTACTGCTATAGCTTATACCACCAATAAAGGATAGATGCAGACCAGTTAGCCTCTACACTCCAAAACATGACCTTGTAGACTAAAGAAATAAATAAGTTACAGGAAAAAGTGAAACTTCTTTAAGACCATCAGAAGAAGTCTGACACTTTCCAATCATCATAGCTTCAGAGAGCTCAAAACCAATTAGAAATATGGAAGAAGTTAGCCACTGAAGCTTCTATTGGATACACTCTTGTGAACGTCAAAGAAATAATTTAGAAAAACATCATTGAGGAGATTAATAAAATCTGGCTATCTATCAAGATCATCTTCGAGCAGAAGGAGTTAGTAGAAAAGGAAAATAAGGAAATTTCTGATATAAACACTCAACTGGGAGAAATTCCTAATATAGCCAACAACATCATAAAATTTCTAAACTCTAAGGACAACCAAGAATTCGATGAGCTAGGGGTAGATGACAGGACTGATACTATCCTTGAAGTAAATAAAGTTTTGATTAAAAATAACTTAGTAGTACAATTAACATAAAAATGTCATACTCTTGATGTGGAAATCAACAGGTTTCTTACAAGGATTGATGCATTTATTAAAAAATGTCTCCCATCATTGTTTGTTATAAATGAAAAATTATTGCCCAGGGAAGATTATATGAAGAAGCTCAAAGAAACAACAAGGTCTGCATCCATTTCTTCTATTCAAGGTTCTATGACAGGTAAAGAATTTTATAATGCTGTTGAAGATATCAGTTTTATTCACCATGAAATAAACACATTTTCACTGTAAAACCCACTTTTACAAAGTACACTAAGGTAGATGAAATATACCACAAAGTTATTAAAGCTTCAATTCCGGATGAAGAGCGATGGGAAAAGCTTTGCAAATACCAAGATTAAAGGAAAAGTCACTGTGCCAGCACAACACTCAGTTTGCGAGCGTAGTACTAAAAAGGTGGTGATTCAACAACAATTTTCCAGTAGAACAGGGACAAAAAAACAGATGCACTCCTTTTAGATTGATTGATTTCCTTTCTGTTCATTTTTAGAAAAATAGTTTGCCTTGTCACTCAAGAATTGATTGTAATATTTTACATTTTGTATAAATAATTCATTCATTGAAGTATTTGAGGTTGCACCCTTGAGCTAGTTATCAAATAGACTTGTAATATCTGGAGCATTTTTGATTGAATAAAGGATTCTGGATTTTACTTCATATGGCTTGTGTTCTTGTAAGTTACTTCAATTTTGTTTTTCATTATGTTTTCCTCATATAATTTATTTCATTAATAGTTATCCAATTAAAAATTTAATTGAATCTCAGTTTCATTTTGGATTCATTGTGAAGTTGTAACTAGATTAAGAGATTAATTTACAAAGTTATCTTCTATTGTAAATTACTTTTGAAATTTAGTTACACCTAAGTTCCTGTTATGACTTAATTATATTTTATTGATAATGAAAACATAGTTTTCATTATTTCTGCTTATAAATTATTAAATACTATGTTTGATTATTAAATCATTTATACTTCTACATTCTTCTATCTATCCACTTTAAATCAAATTAACCATATGTAATTAAAGAAAAACCGTTTATTTTATCAAAGATAGTTCTAAGTAAAATCACTTGTTTCAGAAAATGTTTCACTGGTCATCCAACTATTTAAAAAAAAACACACATTTTAGATGCTTTGGCATAACTAATTGACCTTAGGTTATCTCAAAGGACAACATCATATTGGCGTCGTTGTTAGGGAGACGAAGAATTGAAAGTTAAATTTTTCCTGGGCCAACGATTTTCCCCATTCCTTTAAGGTGAATAAAGGATAAGGATATAGGTCAAAACCTTACACCTGGCGATTCCACTGGTTCAAGCTGGCCCCCTTTAAAACTCTAGATCACATTCTGAATCTGATATTGTTAACCCTTTACCAGATCTAGAGAAACTTATTAGGGAAGCCTCTTTAAGAATAAAACATAACATTTCCACTTATTCCTCTTCATCTTTACACCCCTGAAGAGCTTCCATTTGTAGATCCCTTTTCAGTAATATCATCCCATCCTACTTCGACTCAAGTACCTCCTAGAGTTTCTGAAATTTATGCAAAAGGAGTAGATCTTCAGTCAGCATTTTTATAGGTGAAAATACCTCCTCATCAGCTCAGAGGAGAAGACAAATATGGAAGGAATACAAAGACCTAAATTAAACCTATTTCTGCCAAGGTAACGCCTTTCTATAACAAATCAAGAGCGTTATAACGCATAAGACCAGTGAATGTGCCGCGTTAGTGGCTAGGGCAATGCTCTGTTTACACTAGAGGGCAGCGTTACCCGTGTTTTAAGTTTGAAATGGGAAAAACGCGCGGAAAATGATTTGAATCTCCGGCTTTCCGTCACAAGAGAGTCAGTTCACAAAGGAATCTGCAAAGCACCAATTCATTATTGGTCACTGCCATAAAAGACTGAACTCCCAAGGAGGAAAAAGCATAGAGATTAAAGAAAAATATTAGGTTTTTCTTTTCCAAACTAGTGGAAAGAGAAAGGAAACAATGGCTTTCTCCCTCTCCTATAAAAAGGATCTGAAGGATGTTAGTTGAAGGTCGAAGGATTTTTAATGTTTCGAATACTTGTGAAGTAGAGGACAGTGTTATAGTGTGAAGGCCAAGAGTCAAAGAGGTTCCTAGAGAGCTTGTTGACTAAGACTTCACTACTTAAGAGATAGAGAGATTGGGAGGTTGAGGAGGGCTTGGTACGACCGATGGTTGTAATCCTCCTTCTTTCAAAATTAATAGAACTGTATTCGTTTTGTCCATTCGATGCTTAATATTGTCATTATAGTTTGAATATTTACACGACATGATATGAATGGATCAGATGGGTATAATTTAGATGTTCATTACATATTAGCTTAATTGATAGGATATATGTTGTGTTAGAAATTACATGGGTGCTTTGTTTGGTTGTAGGACTAAGATTTGGAGCCGGTGAAGAAAGACTCTTGCTTCGCTTCCTGGTGTTCTCCAAGGGACTCCGAGATCATCAAAGAGGTAATTTTCTATCACATTCCGTCAAGTTGTTTTAAGTTAATATGAACATGTATATGCCATCTTTGTGAACTGTACAGCTAATCTTACTGTCTGCCTCGGGCACCAGAAAGCCCTGAGAGGGATATATGATAACCAACAACCCAAGCATTTTACCCTATAGCAAGCGTTGTTGATAGAATCACTTGAGTAATTTAAAGTTCCATCTTTACCTGTAGATTCACCTACATCTAAGACATAATTGGGCTTAAATTTACATGAATTTAAGCGAATACATTTTTTCACTCCAGTTTATTATTCCATTCCATCATCCTCTACCAAGAAAGAAGAGACATTTTCTATCTATTCTAATCAGTTGTTTGAATATAAGGAAGAATATCTAACACCATCAGCTCAAAAGTTGGTTTTTAGAATCCCTTTGAAATATGCACCTCCTCCTCCTCCTACACACTCTCCTCCATCCTCTAATACTCATTCACCTACATCTTCATCATCATCTGAAATGGCTTTTCAAACCATTATACAAGCAAGGTATGTTGTTCTTATTCTTTCTAATGTCTTGGGAAATTTACCTGATGGATATCTTAAACATTTACCAAGATTTAATGGAGAAACAAGCCCCTCAGTGAAGGATCATATAGTTGCCTTCTTTGATTTTGCTAATAATATGAACATCGAGCATGAAGATGTTTATATGAGACTATTTGTATAGTCTTTAGAAGGCAATGTTAGGATTTGGTTTAGGCAACTTAGATCTGATTCTATTCGATCATGGAATGAACTTATAACTATATTTAAAAATCAATGGGGGGTAAATAAATATGATGTTTATTTTCTCACTGAATTTGAAGAGTTAAAAATAAATCCTAGTGAACCAGTTGCTAATTTTATTAACAGATTTAACAAACTCTACCACAAAATGCATGCTGATTGTAAACCTCTAGTAGCAGCTGCAAAGTTTAGATTTTATAAAGCATTTGATGATGAATTTGAAGTTATGCTAAGGGAGAGAGTTTCTAACACATTACAAGACATCCAGCTTAATTCTATTGATGTAGAAGCCAATAGGTCAGCTTCTGGTAACATTAAAGCTAAAGAAGAGAAAGAATAGAGAAAATTAAAAGTTAATCTAGATGAATCATCCTCTTCCAAATCTAAAATTGAAGATCATAAAATTGATGAAATAAAAAAATTACTTAGAAACCTTTCTAATAGAATCTATAAGATTGAAACACAACCTAGATCTTCTCAAAAAATTGCAGTCAGACCTCAAAATCAAAATCAAAATCAATCTCAAAGAGCTCCTCAACTTCAGATTCTTCAAAGACCAGATCAAAACATTCAACCTCCTTTGTTGATTGATGACCAATAGCCACAGGATAATGGCCCTGTAATCACATAAGATATCAATAACTTTGTTTTTTCAGTAGATTATATGGCCATAGTTCGTTCATCTTCATCACAATCTTTAGAACAGGAGTAGAAGATACTCAACTTTCAAAATACCAAGATTTTCCTGAATTTATTATTGCAGAGTTAAATAAAAGGTATGATGTCAGACCAAGATTAGGGCCATGTAGACCTCCAAAATATACTGCAATGATTGAAACTGTAATAAAATCTATTCAAACACAAACTCCAACACCTCAGACTATAGAATCATCCACTGAAACTGTTTCATCTGATAAAATTATTTTGAAAAATTTTAATATTGAAAAGGAATTGGAAAGGGTTACGATTCCTATACTTTTAGCAGAACTTTCCAAAAATCCTGGTTATAAAAATCAAGTGTCTAAATGGATACAATCTTCTAGTGTAGATGTTGAGGGAGATATTATCAGTTTGCAAGATGAAAAGCCCTCTGTAGTCTTTGGCCCTAGTTATGATATGATTGATGATATTGTCCCACCATTTTATGTGACTGTTAAGACTCATGAATTTTTATTGTATAATTTTATGCTTGATTCTAGTGCTTCACACAACCTTATGCCAAAGGTAATCATGGACCAGCTTCAATTACAAGTTACTCGTTCCTATCATGATCTTTATACAATTGATTCAAAGAAAGTACCATGTCTTGGATTGATCAAATATCTAGTTGTAACCTTATCCCAAATCCTTGTCAAGGGTATAGTATTAGACATTTTTGTTACTGATATTTCACACAAATTTGGCATGCTTCTATCTAGATCATGTTGTTCTAAACTTAGGGGATCACTTCAGATGGACATCTCTTTCGCTACTATTCCAGTCTATGGAGGTGAGCATTTAAGGTTATATAGAGAAGTCAGATTCATTCACACTATCTGCAGAACTGATCAACCAAAAAACCACCATATCTATGCAATTGATCAGGAATTTAGTTTCTTTTAGTTATCTTTCCAAAAATTATCAAACACTCAACTTGCGATTGAAAATATAGTTTCTAAACTAGAGATTGTAGAATCAGATATATGGAAACTTGATAATGATGGGTCTTTCTCAAAGGAAGGAGCAGGAGCAGGAATGGTTTTAATTTCACCAAGTTAAAGGTTAAAAATTTTAAAGGTTAAAAACTTGAGTGTTTTCTCTGATTTTGAGCTTATAGTCAAACAGGTTAGAAACCAGTGTCAAAATAAACACCCAAGTCTTAGATCCTATAGAAATGAAGTTTCAAATACAGTTGAAAACTATTTCCTTGGATTTAATATAACTACTATTCCATAGATGAAAATATGCATATTGATTCACTTGTTGTTTCAGCAAGGTTTTTTAAAATTCCTCAGCCAGTATCATTAGAGTACCAAATTTAGGTTAAATACAGACTATCAATCCCTGATAACCTTAAACAATGGTAGATTTTTGAAGATGATGAAAAATTAAAGTCTTTCCTTCAAGTCATCGATGAACTCTAAAATATGCAAATTGAAGAAGACCAAAGATATATTCAATAATTAAATCATCAAAATCCAGAAAATTCATTTAATTCTAAAATTCTTGATCATGATATCATTCAATTATCTAATAATTTTATTCCTAAAGGATTAATTCCATTGGAAAAAGTATTCGATGATAATGATGTCTCTAAAAACCCTTTGTCTAAATCACCTCAAGAAGAAGTTGAAGAATGCAACACTGGAACTCCTGATGATGTAAGAAATGTTAAGTTATCATCAAATTTACCTTTGGATGTGAAACAAAAATACTTAAATCTTCTTAAAAATTACAAAGATGTGTTTTCCTAGTCTTATAATGAATTAAAAACTTATGATACATCTTTAATAGAGAATATTATTCCTTTAAAACTAGAGGAAAAAGCTTTCCAACAAAAATTAAAAAGAATTAATCCCATACTACTTCCAACCATTGAAAAGGAACTCAAAAATATGTTTGATGCTCATATCATTTTACCTTTAAGGTATTCTAATTGGGTAGCTAACCTATTTCTAGTCAAGAAAAAGAATGGAGAGATTAGGCTATGTGTAGACTTTAGAAACCTAAACAAAGGATCCTTAAAATATCATTATCCATTTCCTAAAATGGATTATTTACTTCATAAAGTTTCAAGATCAAGTAGGAATTCTATACTAGATGGATTTTCAGGTTACAACTAGATCATGGTAAGCCTACCTGATTAAGAGAAAACTGCTTTCACCACACCTTCGGGTACATTTATGTATGCCAGGATGCCATTTGGGTTAAATAATGCAGGAGCTACTTTTCAGAGAGCAATGGATCTTGCATTTGTAGGTAAAAATGATGAATTTACTGTTATTTATTTCGATGATTTAACTGTTTTCTCCGATTCCGACGAAAATCATCTAATACACTTGAGCAAGGTTTTTAACATGCGCAGGAAATTTGGCATACCCATCAATCCAAAGAAATATCTATTTGCTGTAAAGGAAGAAAAATTACTAGGGCATATAATCTCTAAGGATGGAGTTGTAATTGACCCAAAGAGAGTTTCAGCCATTCAGACTCTATCTCTACCAAGGAATAAGAAAGAAATTCAAACCTTTCTTGGAAAGATTAATTTTCTCAGAAGTTTCATCTCCAATTATGCAGAGATATTAAAGGACATAACTGATATGCTAAAGAAAAATAATGAATTCAAATGGACAGTTCTAGCTAGGTATGCTTTCGATCAAATAAAAAAGGCAATATCTGAAGCCCCTACTTTAGCTATTCCTGACTATTCTTTACCTTTTATCATATTTTCTTTTTCATCTGAAACTACCCTAGTCGTTATACTTTTATAGAAGAACTCCAATGATGATGACCAACCTATAGCCTTCTTTTCCAAAGTTATGAGGGATGCTAAACTTAGGTATGATATTATGGAAAAGCAAGCTTATGCCTTAATCCAAGCCCTAAAAGCATTTAGAACCTATGTCCTGCATTCACACATTACTTCCTATGTTCCAAATCATGCTGTCAAAACTATTTTAACCTAGCCTGATACTGATGGAAAGAGAGGAAGATGGATTGCTAAAATCCTTGAATTTGACCTTGATATTAAAACCAAAAAGGTAGTAAAGGTCAAGGCCTGGCCAAATTATTAATTGAATCCAACTGCTAAGTATTAGGGATAAATCTGGTTGCTAAAATTTCAATTAGGGAGAATCCACAAGAACTTCCTTCATCATCAAAAGAAAATTCATAAGAACCTCTTATCAAGTGAGAATCCACAAGAACCTCATTCTCTTAGGGAAGGAGAAAACCCACAAGAATCTCTTCCTTTAGATAGATCCATTCGTGTTCACATAGATCAGAAATATCTACTCTCTGATTGGTATTTTGATATTGTGCAGTTCCTAATAGATTTCCAATGTCCAACAGATCTTATTTTGAAGCAGTGAAAAGCTCTAAAACTCAAATCTATAAAATACTGCATTATGAATGCTATTCTATACTGGAAATACCCTCTAAATATTCTTCTTATTTGTTTAACTAAAAATGAAAGAGAGGGAATTATAGATCAATTCCAAGTAGGATTTTGTGGTGGAAACTATGCTTGGAGAGCAACAACCTACAAGATCTTGAAAGCAGGTTTTTATTTCCCCTCACTTTTTAAAGAAGTTGGAGCAAGAGTAAGGGGTTGTGTACAATGTCAATTATTTGCATGGAAACACAAATTTCAGCTCTTCCTTTATTTAAAGTGTCAATTGATGCTCCTTTTCTACAATAGGGGGTTGGACTTTATTGGGGAAATCCATCCTCAATCAAGTAATCAACACTGATGGATTATAACTGCTACTGATTATTTTACCAAATGGGTAGAAGCCATACCTGTTAAAAATGAAACTGATAATGTTGTAATTAAATTCCTTGAAGAGAATATCTTTTCAAGATTTGGGTGTCCTCAACAAATTGTAAGAGATAATGTAGTAGCCTTCAACAGTTTTAAAATGATAGAGTTCTATAAAAAATATTCAATCCTACTACATCATTCTACACCATATTACCCTCAAGGTAATGGAATTCCAGAATATTCCAACAAGAGCTTAGTTAAGGTCATTAAGAAGACTCTTGAAAATCATAAAAAGAGTTTGGATAACCACTTAATCCATGCCATTTGCGCAAAAAGAGTTTCTCCTAAGAGATCAACATGCAAGTCTCCTTTCCAATTAGTTTATGGTAAGGAAGAATTTTTTCCTACTCATTTAGCTTTACCTGTTATGATATTTCTCTAGGAATATTATGAAGAAAAAGATGATTTATCAAGAAGGATTAACCAAATTATTGAGTTGAATGAAGACATGGGTGAAATTCAGTTTCAACTAAGAAAGTATCAGAACAAGATGAAAGAGTTGTTTGAGATTAAAGCAAGAGAAAGAAATTTTAAGAAAGGTGGCCTTGTGCTCAGATGGGATAGAAGGAGAGAAGACAAAGGAAATCATGCTAACTTTGACAACTTACAGTTTGGTCCATTCAACATTGCATAAGTCAAAGGGAACAATACATTTTTCCTACAAAATTTGGAAGGAGAGTATTCCTCCTTGCCTATCAATGGAAAGTACTTGAAACATTATATTCAGTATTGATTTTCCATTTCATTCAACATTTGTAAATATTTAGAGAGTTTATTTATTTTTGAAAATTGCAAGTGAGTATCTATTTCAACAAAGACTCCATAGCCCGAGGAGAAGAATTTTTGATCTGCATATTCTCTGCATCCCACAGGGGGAAGCAGTCCCCAAATGGAGCCGATTTTGTAAAATTTTCTAGTTTTGATAAGTTGGCATAAGTAGTTAAATAATTTTGAAAATGTTAAGGTAGGATATGGATGCAAAATAATGAAAAAAGTTAAAAATGTTAGGAAAATTATTATGTTTTGTAGGCATCCGTTCAATAAAATGATAGGTGTTAGCTGCCCTAAATAAAGAAGGAAAATTAAAATAGAATGTTAGGGAAATAAAAAGGAAAAGGAAAGCTTCATTTTGTTTTAAAATATTTGATTGGATGCTAGTCTAAATGCGGCCACAAAAGCCGAGATTTATATGGTTTAAATATCAATTATTAACCCATATCCTAAGTTTTAAATCATAATACTATTCCCCCACCATTCTCCCCATTTAATTTCATATCGTTAAAGTACAAATTGACATATATTCCTTTTATTTACATTTCCCTAAATATCCCTTCATACACTGTTGACGCTTTATAAAAATCGACCCCACCATTTCCACATCAATGCATCTACCTTCCTCGCATATCCTACATATACGACGATCATCCTTACATCCGTCGGCATCCAATGGCCCTCATGGCCTTTCGGCCCCCCTCTGCCATCCGTAACTTATCACCAGAGGGGGGGGGGGGGTCCAAAAAGATTTATATTCCAAAACTGCCTGATTATACGTGTCAACTCCATTTCAGATGCCCCTCAGGAAAAACCGTAAACTGTCTTACCCCCCTCCGAAATTTGTTTCTGTTATACCACTTACCTTGAATGATCGTTGCACATTTGCGCGTTCACCACTCCTCTGCTACCACTTCATTAGCCGTTATCTACTTAAATGCCTTCCCTCCATATTTCTGTTATGAATCTAATCACCTATTCGTTGACCCACACCATCAATGGAAACATGAATTTTCTCTACTTAGAAACCTCTCTGCAAAATTCTTCTATTTATAAATTATAACACTTCATTGTTTGTAGTTTTTCCACTGATTCAGAGATGATAAAATTGCGTGAGCAATGCCCAATATTATAATTTTACATTCCTTTCCATATTCTTTCTCACAGAATCTTATTTCTTCCCTCTGTTGAAAATAAATTCCATTGTCAGCTGTAGTCATTATGCCTCCCAAGGATAAAGAACCCAAGGAAAACATCAATCCTTTGATTTTCCCTCCTCTAGACCTTCATCATATCCCTATGGCTGATAGAGACTACAAGATCTATGAAACACAGTCTGATATCAATGTTCTTGAGATGTATTATTGGCTTGAAGACAAATGGATTGAGAAATCCGATGAAATCCAACTATGGGAGTCAAACCTACCCTGATATATCTTTCCTCCAACCTACAACACTCCTGATTTCATTAGGAAGTGCCATGCCTCCTATTTGCCAAGCGAGAGAGCCATAGTCAATTATAATAGCCAAGTTCTGTTTACCATAAGCCCTCAGGCCATTGAAAAAATGATTCTATACCCCACAGTAAAAAATGGTTCTCCATTCTCTCATGAAGCTCTGGTTGAAATATATCAGAGATTAGACCTTGCTAACAGAACCCAAACTTTAGAATTATTCCTAGCACAAGATGTTGCATTTTCTAAAAGAAATCCTCCTTATCCTTCATCCTTATTCCCTGAGAGAACCAAGCAGATAAACACTATCCTATCTTACCTTCTTGGATACTACTCTGATCAATACATAGATGAGGTCATTATAGGATTTCTATCAATATTTTCCAATCATGCCAAACCTTCCATAGTGTTTAATTTCATTCATTTCCTTGCAGAGTCCATTCATCAACAGTTCCTCAATTTCAAGACATAGGAGGTATTTAAATATAACTTTGTTCTTGTTTACATGTTCATATAATTTCAAGGAGAAAACATGAAATTGTCATTGCAGAAATTAAATGATAAAGGAGACCAATATTCAGTCATTTTCTGGACCACCTTGGTCATGAAATATCAAAGTGAGTTATCACATAAACAGTTCATTGAGATGTTTTTCCACCCAAGCATTACTCTTCTAAACAGTAGAGAAGAACCAAGAATCAGTGAATAAATTCAGAATATTTTGCAGCTGACAGAATAGGTACAAACAGGAGATTGGTACCTATATGAAAACTATGCAAAAATAAGAGTTTTTGGATGTGAGCTGCAACCATATAATTTTCCCAAATTCCTCCCAATGAGGATTTTTAATTTGGAATTCATCAGGCATATAATAAACATGGATCAGGTACATTTTGTGGTTGCCAAGAAAAAGTCTCAGTTTAAGCTAAAAACCGAGATTGGCCCATTCATATCTAATAGTAGGAAATCAACAATAGAGGTAGATCAACTATTAAAGAAAATGAAATTTGATTTAAGCTTCACCTGGTCATACGATCCATTAGCCATAATTTCTAAATTAAGGGTGGAAGCCAAATCTACTCCTTACTTTCACACACCAAGGCCAGAAATAGAGCAATATAAGAACAAGTCATAATGGAAAGAGAACACATTACATGAGGCAGAAGAACAACCAGTTTCTTCGTCAACAATACAGACTCCAAAAAATTAGGAAAAAATAGCTAAAATGAATAGATAAGAAGGATCTCCTTTAGAGACAAACATCTTCAGCAAGGGGTTCAAAATCATGTATAGAAATAAGGCTAATTTTAGTTCCATACTAAGCCTTAGAAAATATTCAAAGCAGCAGGATCCTGTCAACACTAATGAGCCTCTTATATCCTCATTATAGGTGAACAACCCATACAATCTCCTACTACTTCCATGACTACTTCATAACAACAATAGATCATGCAAACAGGTACATCAACTTCAAGTGAGCTAGAGAAGAGCACCATGATATCTTCAAGGAAATCAAACTAAAAAATTAAGCCTTGAAGATAAACACATCATTAGGGAAATTTTGAGGTCTAAAATGCCCCCCCAAGGAAATTATAAAATAATAGTGGAAATAATAAAATAAGATCTGGTTACATCATCAAATTTTAGGGGGAAAAAGAAAAAAATATTTTTTCAACTCGTATTTTGAACTTATCTCCCTAAGGTTTTACTCAAATTTTGAGTGGGAATACTCCTTGGATGAAAAATTTAATTCCTCATCCAACGAGTACCCATGTTGGATAATTTCTGTGGACTTATCGACACGAAAAATGATAAATACCAAAAAAACGTGATTGCAAACACGTTTTTTTATGTATTTCTCATTTTTGTGTAGCAAGGTCCATCAAAAGTATGCAACATGGGTACTCCCTGGATGAAGAATTAAATTTTTCATCCAACAAGTATTCCCGCTTGAAATTTGAGTAAACCCTTAGGGAGATAAGTTAAAATTACGAGTTGAAAAAGTAGTTTTATTATTTATTATTTTTTAATCTTTTTACTTTCTTACTCCAAAAATTTTGAATCATCCCCATGGTTGACATCATCATCTTGAATCCTATTGGTTCTTATAAAGTTTATTTTAGCTGTACATTTTTCTTAGGAGGCCCATTTTAGACCTCAAAATTCCCCTAATGACAACCAATTCTAGAAACAAAATTTAGGTGCCCAAAGTAGGTTATTGTTAGCCTTTGATGCAGAGAAAGGAAGAAAGCTAATGGCATTTCTTCAAGCACAAGTTCCTCAACCTAAATGAGAAGAAAAATATAAGAAGACATATCTTGATTTTAATGTCAGTGACATACATCCCATTGATCAAATGGAGCTACATAAACAAACTTGAGAGATGATCTTCTCCACTGTAACTAATACTGCTATGTCTTTATCTAAATTGCAGTTTACATTAGCAAATGTTTGGTCATAACTCAACATGGAAAAAGTTTCAGCTTTTTCCAAAGATACCAAGATTAAAACCTTGGAAGATTTGGTAATCAAACTGGGTTATGATCCTACAAATGTTAATGCTACAGAGGATTTGATCAAGGAAAAGAATGTAGTTATTGCAACATTAAGGAAGAAGTTGAAACTACCAGCAACAGAATATCCTTTAGCCAAGGAAATTGAAGATATAGATACAGAAAAGGAAGACATGATGAAGCTTATTTTGGAACAGATTACACATTTGAAGCAAATGGAAACATAGATGGAGAAGTGGATTAAGGAAATTAAGAAACCACTCAAGCAAGCTGCTCCTTTAGAAGCACTTCCTATGATAGCTATTCCTACTGCTATAGCTGCTACCAGTAGTAAAGGAGATGCTACAGCCTATTTAGCCTCTACACTCCAAAATATGACCTTGTAGACTAAATAAATAAATAATTTATAGGACAAATTGAAACTTATTGAAGATCAACAGAAGAATTCTGACACTTTCCATGCATCAGAGCTTCAGAGAGATTAGAACCAAGTAGAAATATGGAAGAATTCAACCACTGAAGCTTCTATTGGCTACACTCTTGGGAATGTCAAATAAATCGTTTGGAACAAAATCATTGAGGAGATTAATGAAATATGGCCATCTATCAAGATCATCTTCGAGCAGAAGGAGTTAGTAGAAAAGGAAAAGTAGGCAATTTCTGATATAAACACTCAACTGGGAGAAATTCCTAATACAACCAACAACATCATAAAATTTCTAAACTCTAAGGACAACCAAGAATTGGATGAGCTAGGGGTAGATGACAGGACTGAGACTATCCTTGAAGTAAATAATTTTTTAATTAAAAATAACTTATTAGTACAATTAATAGAAAAATGTGATACTCTTGATGTGGCAATCAATAGGTTTCTTACAAGGACTGATGCATTGATTAAAAAAGGTCCCCCATCACTGTTTGTTATAAATGAAAAATTAATGCCTAGGGAAGATTATATGAAGAATCTCAAAGAAACAACAAGGTCTACATCCATGTCTTCTATTCAAGTTTCTATGATAGGTAAAGCATTTTGTAATGTTGTTGAATATATCAGTTTTATTCACCATGAAATAAAACACATTTTCATTGTAAAACCCACTTTTACAAAGTACAATGAGGTAGATGAAATATACCGCAAATTTATTAAAGCTTCAATTCTAGATGAAGAGTGATGGGACAAGATTTGTGAATACCAAGATTAAAGGAAAAGTCGTTGTGCCAGCACAACACTCATTTTAATAGAACAATACTAAAAAGGTGGTGACTCAGCAATAGTTTTCCAGCAGAACATGGCCCAAAACGCAGATGCACTCCTTTTAGATTGATTTATTTCCTTTCTGTTCATTTTCAGAAAATATAGTTTTCTTTTCACTCAAACATTGATTGTGATATTTTACATTTTGTATAAATAATTCATTCATTGAAGTATTCGAGGTTGCATGCTTGAGCTAGTTATCAAACATACTTGTAATAGCTGGAGCATTTTTTATTGAATAAAAGATTCTGGATTTTACTTCATATGGCTTGTGTTCCTGTAAGTTACTTCAATTTTGTTTTTCATTATGTTTTCCTCATATAATTTATTTCATTAGAAGTTATCCAATTAAAAATTTAATTGAATCTCAGTTTCATTTTTGATTCGTTGTGAAGTTGTAACTGGATTAAGATATTAGCTTACAAATCCATCTGCTATTGTAAATTCCTTTTGAAATTTAGTTACTCGCAGGTTCCTGTGACTTAATTATCTTTTATTGATAATGAAAACATAGTTTTCATTATTTATGCTTATAAATGATTAAATACTCTATTTGATTATTAAATAATTTTTACTTCTACATTCTTCTATCGATCCACTTTAAATCAAATTAATCATATGTAATTAAAGAACAACCTTTTATTTTGTCAAAGATCTTTCTAAGTAAAATCACCTATTTCAGAAAACTGTTCACTAGTCATCCAACTATTTAAAAACAAAAAAACATTTTAGATGCTTTGGCATAACTAATTGGCCTTAGGTTATCTCAAAGGATAACATGCTCTATGATCTTACATTTGATCCCCTCCATGATCTTAGTTGACTGCTTCAACCTCCATGATCTTTCTCATAAATGAGACATGATCTCCACTCTATCATTAAGAGCCGCTCCACTACTCCATTATGTAGATATAGATCTAATTAATCCACATTCACAAGAAAAAAGTGGATGTTTATTCATCTTAAGGGGTTATGGGCCCCTCCACCCTTTTACTCACTTAATTAATTAAAAATATTAATAACTTTAATATTCCAATAAACAGATGAAAAATTTGGAATATTACAATCTCTTTCTTAAATGAGAAGGATGTGTTTCTTGTAGTTTAGTTTGATGATGTCACAATATTTTAATAGTCAGATGATGAGCGCTTGCACCATTTGAGGATAATAATTAAAAAATGCAGGAAATTTGGCATCTCATTGAATCTGAAGAAAATTTTATTTTCCATGGAGGAAGGTAAATTAATTGGGCGCATTATTATAAGGATGGTATTCGCATTTATCCCTCCAAGATCGAAGTAGTTGAACCATTATACTTCCCATGGAGCAAGAAGGAGATTTAGTCTTTCAATGGAAAGATAAATTTTTTGAGGAGATTCATCCCCAATCTCGTTGAGCACCTTAGAGATACGATCGATATGATGAAGAAGGACAATGAGGTAAGATGGTCAAAACATGTGAAGAAGTCATTTAATTCGGTAAAATTTTCTTTAACATGTGCTCCCACATTGATCAGACATGATTATAATTTAGATTTAATAATGTTTTAATTCACTTCAAGCACTCATTGGCTGTCATACTAATGTAGAAAAAATATTCCAAGACAGAGTAACTAATTTCCTTTTTCAGTCGGACCATAAGAGTGAAACGCTAAGATATAACATAACTGAGAAGCAAGCCTTAGCCTTGGTGAAAGCACTGAATGACTTCCGGGTATCCATTTTACATTCTCACATCGTAGCCTATGTTCCAAATATAGCAGTAAAAGATGTGTTGATTCAAACATATCCAGAAGAGAGGCAAGGGAAATGGGTTGCAGTCATGCTTGAGTATGATTTGGAGATCAAGCCGAAAAGCTAATCAAGGGGTAGGGTTTGGAAAATCTAATGGCGGAATCAAATCTACATGTGCTGGATACAAATATGATTTCTACACTTTCAGATGAAGAAGTTGATGATTTGATGAAACATGTATCTCAATTTTTTTCTCATCACCTTGGTATGTTGATATAGTTTAGGTTCTACAATAGTTAAATCCTCTGGTGGGTGTGTCTAAAGCATAGGTAGATCATTGAAATTTAAAGCTTCTAAGTATTTTATTTTAGACAGTGTGTTATATTGGAAAGAACTGGGAGGTGTCTTGCTAAATTATCTCATCGAAAGTGAAGCGAAGGAAGTGATGAGTGATTTCCACAAGGGTGATTGTGGTGGCCATTTATATTGGAAGACCACAATGAAAAAATTCTTAAGGGTTGGTTTCTATTGGCCCACTCTTTTTGCTGATATTTAGAAGACCGTGATGAACTATCATGGATGTCAAATTTTGCAAGGAAAGGGTAAGTTTATCTCGATGCCTTTTCAACCTAAATCTGTCCAGGCACCATTTTAGAAATGGGGTCTTGATTCCAGAGATGAGATCCATCCCTCATCATGAACCACTCAACACAAGTGGATTCTAACAAATATAGATTATTCTACGAAGTGGATTGAGGAAATCCCAACTAGGCAAGGAACTGATTGGTTATCATTCAATTTTGGAATCTAATTTCTTGTCCAGATTTGGTAGTCTGCATAAGATCATCAAATATAATGCAGCTGCATTCAAATATAAAAATATGGTGGAATTTTGTGAGAAGCACAATATCACATTGGGCTATTTGACTACATACTACCCACAAGGTAATGGTTTGGCTAAATCTTTGAATAATTCCTTGGTCAACATTAGCAATAAGATGCTGGAAATAAACAAGAAGAATTGGCATAAGAAACTCATCAGTGCCTTGTGGGCAGACAGAGTAAGAAATAAGAATTCTATAGGAATGCCGCCTTTTGAATTAGTGTATGGGGTTGATAGAATATTTCCTACTTCTCTCATTGTTCTAGTCATGAATATGTTGCAGGAAATTGGCAGGGAAATGTATGATGTTCAGCGGTGGACAGGGAAAATTTTAAGGATGGAAATTTATCTTAAAGTTTAGAAATATTGGTGAATTTTACTAGTCCCTAACATGAAAACTATAAAATGTTTAGCGATATGTTTGTAAAAATATTCAAATTTCTAATGATTTTATATAGTCTCTATAAAAAATTGGCAATTTTTAATGTAAAATAATTTTATAATATAAAATTTGGGCGAACCATTTTTTAGGAAAAATGGAAATTGGCAAATATTTTTTTTGTAAAAAACATAGAAAATTAGCCCACCTGTGAATATTAGCCCCTAAAATTTTCCATATCGATGGATAAATCAAATGATCCATTTGCAACAAAGCATGGGGGAGGTGTTTCAAAACGCTTCCGAGCTTCAAGAAAGAATCAAGAAAGTGTATGATCGCAAGAAAAAAGGAAAATGACTTTAGCTTTGGTGATGTGGTTCTCCATTGGGATGCTCGAAATGAAGATAAAGGAAAGCACGGTAAGTTAGAGAATATATGGAAAGGGCCGTACAAGATGTCAGCCTACCAGTCAATGGTAGGCTTCTCAAGCACTATTTATTTTGATAATATTTCTGATATTTCTCACTACCATTGTATATATCAATTTTTTTTTTTTTCCGAAGTGCGAAGGAGTTAATCATAAAAGCTTAGAGTCTTAAGTGAAGGCAATAAAGTTTCCATGATTAGCTGTTGATTTCTAAGTACACTAAGTTTTTATTTCAGTTAGAGACAATTTAGTTTGTTAGTAAGTTTTCTTTTTTGAGTTTAGTCTTTTGATTTTCACTCCATGCCCAATGGATTAGGCTACTTGGTCTACGATGTTCTTGACACCTCCAAGGAGCTGCCATCCCCAATTGGAGACAATGTTAGTGTCAGTCAGTTTTGGCTATCACCAGTGATCAAATGGGCCCTTTGACAGTTTTTGTTAGGGTGTCGAGTCAAATTTTTATAGTTTTATTAGGTCTTCAAATAAAAATTTGGTCATTGGATAGTGGTGTTTAGGTCTATTACTACTCTATTAAAAAAAAAAATTGTGATGGTCACTGCCATCTCTCAAATGGATGAGTCATCATTGCAAAGTCATCAGCTTCACCTCAGTCATGTTATCAATGTTCTCATTCAACTAAGTGTCACCATTAGGTCTTTAGAGTTTAAGTCACAAAAATGAGTCATTTCATTAATAAATCTGGCAAATGAATCGATATTAATAGGGATTTTCTCAATAAATTGTGTTTCATATGTAATTTTATTCAATTATGATGTAATAAGTTCTATTTTTTATAAAGCTACATAATTTTCAAAGAAAAATTGAAAAGCACATGGTGGGACACCACCACATCACAATGAAGAAAAGGGCTTCTACAAGCTATAAAATTACAACAAGATCATTTCTCTCATTCATTCTATTGTCAAAGAGCTCTCACTCACTATAAAAGGTAAACTCAACACTCCTAACATCAAAAGACACTCCAAGATAGTGATTCTAGGTTTCCATGCTGCATTTTCACCTCTGCGCTATGTTTTCACTCCAAAGGCTCCCAAGGGTTCTACAGGGTAATTGAAGACTTCCTCAGCATTGTACAATTACGTGGAGGCCCCTACATTCCTCCTATTAGCTTCATTTTCTTGCTTTTATGGTGCAAATCATTCATTTGTCCCCACACTGCGTTTTGGTGGTGAGACTTAATTTTTTAGTTTTCAAGCTAAATTTCCTATCCCACTTGAATTTTACCCTCCCTCACACCCAAATATAATTCCCAAAACCCCTAGCACTCCCCTAATCCAATTTCGTAAGCCCCACAACCAAACCCTAGTTCAATGTTATGTTTTGGGCAGTTTCTAGGGCATGGACTGTGTAAAACTTCCTACACTTATTTCACCCCCCTCCACTTCCCAAGTTCCCTAGAACCCATACCTACTTCCCAAATTTTCTTACTCCCATTCCTCTTCGCTAACCCCTTAATCCCTTCATCTCACTCACTATCCCTCTTTTTCCCACTAGGGTTTTTAGCCTTGAAAATTTTCAAACATGGAGGGAGAAAAGGAAAATTATAAAAATGGAGGTCAAATGTAAAGGTTTGAACCACTCAACACACATGAAATGATGTCAGCTGCACTGGTCAAGCAATGTTTTCAAAATGTAGGGTGTTTAAGGTTTTGTGAGCAATTTCAAAGGGTCAAATACCATGCCAAGTTGACAAGCATGTTTGCCACTAACCTTAGGAGAGATAAGGTCAAGATTATAGGCGTATGCTTCACAATATCAATTGTGGCCATAGCTACAACTATAGGGATACCAAAAATTGGTGAGAAATGGTTTAAGAGTATAGCTTTGGATGCACAAGACTACAAACCTTTCATCAAAGGTCACTACAAATATGCCATAAAGAAAGTGTTTCCTTTTGTTTAGCTACTTGGAAAGTTTTCTCCATTTATGAGGGTCATTATGAAGTACTTTACATGTGAGGGAAAATTTTCTAGATTGTACAAGTACCATGTCCGTTTTCTCATGCACTTCACAGGGTTAAAACCTATAAACCTACCCTACTACCTCTACAAGAACTTGACCAAAATGGTAGAAAAGGTGCATCATAGAGAAAGTGATCATCAAGCCAAAATTTTTCACCATGCCCTCATCAAAATCATTTCCTTGCACGAGCTTGAGGAGAAGAACATCACTTGGGAGACATTCATTCAGTCTCATGTCTTTTTTCATTATGCTAGTCAGCCTACTAGTCAAGGTACATCATCAACTTCACCATTAACACTATCCAAACAAATGGATATTGGCTCATCTAGAAGAGTTTCAGTGAAGAGTACTTTTAGGGTTGAGGTCACTAAAACATATGAGAGAGGTAGGAGTCCTGTATTTTCTCCAAACATTGTGGAAGGGGCCAAGCCTACATCAGCAGAAAAGAGATCATCACCACAAGATGAGGTAAATTTCCATGATGAGGAGCCTATTAATTTTGACAGGGCAGACTTGGAGCATTTATCTGCAAAGCAAGTCATCATGGATAAATATGTTGAGATTAGAGAACTAAAGGAGAGCTTTTCCAAGGCCAACTTCATGATTTCATTCCTAGAGCAAGTGAACATGCAATTAAAGGAAAATCAACTAATTTTGAATATACATAAAGTTGGTGCTAATAAGGAGGTTGCAAAGGGTAAAAAAATATTTGATATATAAAATTAGGTTGAGCATGAAGGGTAGGTTAGAAGGACGAGGCCAAGAACTAGAGGCCTAAAAGGAGCACTTCAACAACAAAGAGAGGCATTTCCACCAAAGGCACAAATGACAGTGGATGAGCTCATACTAGCAGACATTGAGCAAGAGAAGGAATATTAGATTGATAGAGTCAATGGGAAGTTGGAAAAGCTCCTAAAGAGGGCCAATATGAATAATAAACTTCAAATACACATGGCCATGCACTATTATAAGAGAAATCATGTCTCTCAAGAAAAAATCAAGCACTTGGAGGCAAAAATCAAAGAAACCCTAGTGGAGGAAAAAGAGAAGGGAAAGTTGGAATTTCTAGCTGATTCTTCACTCATAGCTTAGAATTCTATTTCAGTTCTTCATGGAGCAAGTTTCATGAGAAATTGATTTTGGAAATTTTGGAATTTTTTGGAAATTTTCATTGTTTTTGACATAGACATAAGGTCAAAAACGCAGCATGGCCACACTGCGCTTTTGATGGGAGCCACCATATGACAAAGGGTTTGCATTTTTAGATTTAGAATGAGTTGTACATCACTTATAGCCCCCAAGAGCACAGTTTTAGCAAGATTTTGCAGGTGAAAAGGCCCAAAACCTACTCAAAAAACACCTTTTTGCCCTCTTTTTGAACATCATGCTGCATTTTTGAGAGTTCCTCTGGGAGAATCAATTTTTGAGGGGCTAGGAGCAATAATTTTCAATGTTTGAGGACTCTATCATGTAGCCAATAGGAAGGTATATATCTAGCAACTTTCATATTAGCATTTGGACCTTGGGAAGGCCTCCAAAACACATTTCTCCCAATTTCGTTGTGTTTTCTACTAGCATGCTACTTTTTGCTTTAATTCATTGCGTTTTTGCCCGAATGCCAATTTTCTGAGTTGACTTGGTCCATATTATACCTCCACTAATGTAATTAGTCTCTTTTGATGGTTTGATGATGTAAACTTGTGTAATGTTTCTACATAGAGTAAACATGCGGTAGATACATGGGTTGTAAAATCATTTTTGGTCAAAGGTATTAGTTTTTATAACTTGGGGAGAGTATTGTTAACCTCCCTAGGCTTTAGGTTTTAGGTTAAAGGGTCATGTGATCAGTTCGTCCACTCAAGGATTTGACTCCTGAGAGAAGTGAAATTGTTTTTTTTCTATATGTATGCCTTTCTTAGTCATTTTGATGGTTGGACATCAGAGGTTTGAGACCATTGTAGCTTGTGCTTCAAATTTTATTCAGAATTTGAAAGGACCAGTTGCAAGTATTATCTAGGAATTCATGTGCAGTGAGTTTTTGATGTTGTATTTTCTTTGTTATAGTATTTGATAAATGATATACGTGTTCTCTTTACATTCTTTTTTTTCTTCATATGCTTTGTTTTGTTTGGGAACATCATTTCATGTTTATTTCCTTCAATTTTAATGAATTCATGAAAAATTCTCATTAAGATATTTATTCACATTCAAACCCTAAAATACACCAAAAAAACCCTAAACCCATCATTAAAGCATTGCTACCTTTCTCCTTTATATATAATTTTTACCTAGCTACCTCGTTTCATCCTTGATCTAACATTAAACCATCAAATTCTTCAAAACCCTAGAGCTGACCTAACCAGACTAAAATATACTCCTCACCCTGTCAAACCCTTTTGATTTGATCTCATATAGAAAGCCCTTTCTAGTTTGGTAGGGCTAGCTACCAAACTAAAAGCTTGGTTTGAGGTTACCTCCGTTGGCATCCTTTCATCAGCCTTGGGATGTTGTGGAGGCTCAAATTTTTGGCGCCGTTGCCAAGGAGAGAAGTGACAGATCTTCCCTGGGTGAACCATTATTTTTCATCGAATTCTAGGCCTGTGGGTGATAGGCTCTATATTTTTTGAAGGCTGATTCAAGTTGCAGAGAGCCAAAGTGGAGAAGAAAGAATACACTAGCTCCAAAAAGGCACGCATGATGGAATCTTGATCCACATCTAGCTACTCCTATTGGAGATCCAAAGAGATTAGTCAGAAAAAAAATACCTTAGCATTCAGAGGCTTAGTTGAGTTCATCAAATTTGGTAATATCTACATCTTTTCCTACCGAAATATTTTCACTTGAAGATATTCCTTTAGATCTGAAATTTGAATTATCTCTGTTTAGATCCAAATTAAAAACATATTTGTTTGAAATTATATTTATCATTTAAGGTTTTCTGAAGTAACATTTTTAACTAAAGTCGTGTTCGATTCCCTAAATCTTGAAAATAGTATATCGTCCATAGAATCCCATTCAGATTCAGATTTTGATAGGAAGGTTTGGATTCAGTTTGATAAACTTCAACAATTAGCCCACCATCTCCAATATACCTCCGAATAGGATTTCATACAATATCGATAGGAGATTTTATATGTTAAATCTCTTTAAGCCTCATTCATCCATACCACTGTTTCTACACCATATATTTCCCTTCCCACACAAACACCTTCAATACCAACACTTCTTGTTGTACCTACAATCTTACCTCCTAGAACAACCATGGCTAGATTTTCTCCATTGGTTCTGTTGGGTCAGCTTACTGATTGACTGAAGAATTAATGAAAAATACTTCCTCTCTTTGATGGAACCACTGCTGTTACTGTGAGGTAGCACATTGATAAGATTAAAAATTTCATTGATTTAGAAGAAGTAGACAACGATGATGCCAAGATGAGAATCCCCGCTCAGATTTTATCAAGAGAAGTAAAGAAATGGTTTAGAGATTTGGAAACTGGTTCAGTGTAGAATTCATAGCAGTTAAAAAATATTTTCCTCGTCAAGTGGGAGGAAAATAAAAATCCACTTCATATTTAGGCTGAATATAATTCAATGAATAGAAATCCTAATGATTCAGTCCAAGAATATACCACTCGCTTCAACAACATATACAACTCTATTCCCATCAATACCAAACCTCCACTTGATTTGGAGTTTTTGCACTATCTAGATTCCTTTGACCTAAACATGGCATACCAGCTTAGAGAAAGGAACCCTACCTCATTGGAGGAGATGCATAAAAATGTGTTCAACATTGAAGCTAATCTTCTGATTAATAAGTCAAAGAGTAAAGTGGAAATGAGAGTCACAATAAAAGAAAGGCCATCAAGCTCATACAAAGAAAATATGGAAAGTTTGTTAAGAACAACAGAGAATATGGTGGATAGAACGTCAATTTCATAAAGGCGGCAAGATGATCAAGCTTGAATTCCTAGCTTATAAGGACAACACCATCAACCACAATTTCGGAAAAATCAGAGAGAATAGAGAGCTTCTAATCAAAAAGCTCAACAAAAAATCTAGACTCCATTATAACAGAACTATGCTCAAGTGTCAGAATATTATGATGATATTTTTGAAGAGAATATTATCTTTTCAACATATCAGGGACCTATTTATCTTACAAAGGATGATTAGTATATTGAAGAAAATTATGTGTCATGTTATCCATGTCAGCCCCCATTAAAATTTTTGGCCATCAGCCCCTCCTGAACCTTTCAAATTTCCTATCGCGGCTTAAGAAATTCATTTTTGCTTATTGTGCCTTTCTCGCCCTCTGAAACGCATTAGTAACCACCACAGACGCGTATTCTAAGTCATAGGAAGCCTAGTCCCTTTCAGCCCTAGCCCCTCATATCTTATCGTCTATATGACCGAAGCTCTTGATCGAGTATTAAGTCCCAAGGGTGCCTAACGTATATATCTATCGCGCCTGCTCCAGACCATTGGATCAAAAAAAAAATCAATGGCCCAGAATATCCTTTTCTTTGGTGGTCCCCGCGCCCGCGCCCACTCAGAAACTAGAGTTGTTTCAATCACACCACCTTTCAAAGCCAAGAGGTTTTCTCCAAATCAGAGCAATTCCATTGGGCACTCGCCACGCGTCCTGGTGTACGACGACAATATCACTACCCATCGTGCGTTATCATTCAGTCAAAGTCGTGCAACGATATTAACGCTGACCGTCCGATCTGAAGAGCTCAATCCAACGGTGGTCGCACGATGTAATTGCACGGGTGTTAATGTAGGTCTATAGTGTTCTAGGTCCACCATTCCATCGCTGTACAATGCATTCCTAACTGTTGATATCGCTCTGAAATCTTGTGGCCTAGATCATATGCGCGATTGACTAATTGATCGAGTCTCCCACCACGTATTGTCCCACGTGTCAATCTCATTCTCCCTTCACCATCTGTATATTCCATTCATATTTGTATATCACATTCATGTGTCTTGTTTTAGTGTTTTTACAAAGAGAACCTCTGCCTAGTCCGTATACCACTGCTCCACTGCATCCTTCGCCACTACCCTGCGTGCTTCCACTAGTCCACGATGTCACGCCACTTCACAGTTGCCTCCATTGCATCACTCCCCTCCCATGCCTTTTTTTCCTAACAAGTTTGTGTATTGTGCAGGGTGAAAAGAGGGTAAACCTCCATTAATCTCCACCTTCGTTACAAAAATCGAAGACACATCAAAAGGTCAGCTTGCAGAGGCGGAATTTATGAAGAAAAGTCCTGGCTAGCTGCTGAGACATGACCTTCATTAAATAAATCAGAATGGAAATCTGTCAAACTCCTTAAAATAATTCGAAAGGCAGATTTCTACAGATAGAGACATTAATGTCGCAGCAAAGGGTATCAGTTGGAAATCAAGTAATTCGGTGTCCAGTGCTGAAGATTTTTAATATAAATCCAGAATTCAGAAGGAAAAGAGTACAAGTGCATAAAAATCATATCCTCCAGGTTTTACTTCAATAGATTTTTCTCTCAGGAAGGTACAGAATGTCACATATTTTATTCTTCACACCTCACCCCTGGAGAAATCTGCACCTGCAGCATTCTATAGCCATCAAGCAGTATGGGCGCAAATGTTTCCGCCATTTATGTTTTAATGAGATAATTAAATGTTCTCACCTACTTCTTTCATAGGGTCTTTTCTTATTCCTCAATAAAAACAGAGAAGAAAGACATTGTAAGGGTTCCAGATTTTTATCAGAGAATTGTCTAGTGAAAGGAATTTTTGTATACATTTTGTATAAGCTCTTGTATGAAGGCTCAGAGCCCGTAGGGTCTCAGTGAGGAGGAGTTCTATCTGTATTAGGGGATTCTAGTCTTTGGTATCCCACAGTATGTAACTTCCTTTTATGTGTTTAATATAACATTTCATTTTATCCATCTTATTGTATCATGTACTGGAATGCGAGTGGCTCACTGATTTTAGGTAAGGATTTATCCTATTTGATACCCATACTTGTATTAGTCAAGCGCTTTAAATATGGCTCAGGTATGATATACTGTTTCATGTTCATTTCATCCATATTTCTGCTATATTAGTTTCTTTGGGAGGGTGCTTTTAAAACGCCGTTGTCATGTATGGATTCTTAGAATGATAAGCCCATATATGGTTCTGTTGTGTATTTGGGTATCAGACGAAAGTTAACTAATATCTTTTTATATTTCTTTCACTGCATACACCTTCTGATATCTAATTTCAGTGGCATATTACTTGAATCGGCCCTCTTTACAGTAAATTGTCTCTTAACTGTCTGATGCTTTATTGTTGGAGCTTTGCATCTTGTCTCTGCAACATTACTTTCCCTGTGGCAGTTTCTGTAAGTTCTGGTCCCATTTAAATCCATTTCCTTGTTCTACAAGAGATAGCAGGAGAGCCTTTGGATTGACACCCAAGTTATATTATGTGCTCCTTGCTATGATAAGATGTCCTAGGCACTAGTCTATGGCAACTCTAGGCTGTCTCTAGGAGTGAATATTTAGGTCGAAAACATCTTTCTGGCGCTGTTGCAGGGGAATGAAGTTAAGAAAATCATTATCCTTGGGCCTCGACAAATCATATTCACTCTCTAATTAGGTGAGAACAGAGAGTTGAAGAGTTTTATATCTCTAACCTTGGCGACTCCACTGTTGTTTATTTGATAAATCTATTGGTAGTCCTGGCTCCTCGTAAGCCACATTTGAGGTCAGATACATCTCAGCCAAAGAAACCTTCCGTGTCTGACCCAGAAAAGATAATTCATAGAAGAGTTTGGAAAGAGAAGAAATCAGTCCGTGCTGAAATCCCTGAATGTTCTATAGAAGATTATCCATCCTCTTCTTCTCAAGAAATCCAAATAGAAAATCCCGACTTCACTGAGGAAAATCCTGAATATTTTTCAGATAGCCCACTTAGAGGAGGTGTTATAATTGAAGATAGTATTCACCCTACCCCTGAGGCTGAAGAAGTTAAAGAAGTTACAAAAGTAGCCCCTGTTAATCGTGAATTGTTTCCATCTATACCTCAGGCTTCTGTACAGTATATTCCCGTTGTTATCCATACTCCACTTCCTCCTCCTCCTCTCCCTCCATTTGTACACCAGATTGCTGCACAACCCCCACCTCCTCCAATGGCTAATGTCCCAGCCTTTTTGTTGAATAAATATGCCCCTCTGGCATTACCCCAAGTGTTGAATGATATGCCACAGGATTATCTGAAGATCTTGCCCAGATTGACTGAGGAAAATGAAATTAATGCTCAGAAACATCTTGAGACTTTCTACTCTTTTGCAAAAAACTTCAATGTAGAACACTTGGATATAGTCTTAAGA